>JAADVZ010000390.1:0-27620 GCA_023335925.1 Pythium phragmitis
AGAATGGCACTACGTACTGGTGGTCAAAGCGGGCGACACAGTGGTTGCACGCGCGGCAGTGTTTGGACCGCGGCAGCCTACGCAGCAGATACGAATCAGTTCTGATACACTGAGCTCATCAAGCATTGGCGCTGTATACGAACTTGGGCGTCTTGCACGTGCGGCAGAACTTTTGCTCGGGGAAGAGCACGGGGTGGTGCGGATACTTTTTGAACTGGTCGACGTTCTCCGGTGTGATCACGCCGGGATCGCTGCAGCTCATGTAGATGAAGAGTCCGAATGCTGAAAGGTAGAGCGCGAGCGTGATCCACTTGTGGTGCTCCCCCACGTAGCTGTTGGGGAGGTACGGATACGCCTCGAGGACGAAGGCGTACTTGAGGTAGAGCATGAGCACGACATAGAGGATCTACGAGGGATCTATACTCAGGACAAGGAGAGCGCGCAGTGCTGGTGGCAAGGAGCAATAGTACCTGTACGATTGGGTTCCGCTCAAAGAACAGGTAGTTCCAGACGCGCTTCGCCGCGCCGCGCAGCGTCCACGACGTCATGACGATCGCACAATGAAAATGGCACGGAAGCGTAGCTATTGCTAGGTTCGTATTCCGGGATTAACTGAAGCAGGCGTACTTAGTGATGGAAAATGAAGCCATCTCATACAGTTCCCTTGCGTATATAAGAGGCCGTGATTGGAGACTTGGGCTCAGTTGTCTTGTGGAGGCGTCGGCACAGGTGCGCGCCACACATGCGGCAGGTCGACGGTCTCGACAGCGTTGATCTCGACGTTGAAGAGAAAGTCCATGTTTCTTGGTGGTATCGGTGGTAGGGCCTTGTACTGCCCTGGACGGACATGTAGAAGTGAACTGTGAACCGAGCAAGGCTCACATTGATTGAGTTCTTCTCGTCCATGGCATGTTCACTGCCCTCCACCCATTGTCACTGTGAAAATGCCGCTATTCGATTTGGCGTGCGAGAGCAATGCGGAGTTCCGGTTCCAAAGAATGCATGAAGGCGTGAGAAACCTAACATCATCCGCTCTTCTCGCAGGTGCCTGGGAGGAGCCGCCGATGAAGCAAAGCTCCCTGGCTCGTTGGGGTTGGACACTTCGGATTGTCGTTTGATGGTGAAAAATGTGGAGCGAGCGCAGGCTTCTAAACCTTCACCCGAGCCGTGAGTGACACCGACCCGGCTCTAGGATCGCAAGTGACGAGCCATCCACGGAGTGAGTTCAATGCAATATCTGCAATTAGAAAGGATATCAAGTGTGAAGACGGATAAAGACAATCGGATATTAATCCATAGGCAGCCAGTGTGAACAAATGAGAGGTGCTCAAAATTCTGGTATTCACGGACCGGTACCGTACTGTAGCGAATGGTTACTATTATAGCCATGGCAAATAAGCGTGTGCGTGGCAAGTGGTGCTGTGGGAAAGCAGGTAGTGTCGGAAATCGACTGTCGCATGTGGAAATCTACTGGAACCGGATCTCATGCCTTTAACTGGTTCCATTGAAGCCACTTCAAGCTGACTACAGTGTACTTCTCAATAGAAGGCGATCAATCATTGTGAAGTGGCGCGATCTTCCTTATCGTTACTTCAAAAAAATACCGGTTCTCATACCGGTTATTCGAGCGCTTTTTGGATTTTGTTGCCAAGGGGGAGAGTGAAGAAGATCAAGGATCGGCAAAGGTGAGCTCCAGATCATGCGAGTATAAGGGAGTATGCAGCGCACAGCGGCGCACCCATGCCCGCTGCGCCTCATAGGTCCCTTTTGATATATAGTGTGCTGCTGTGTGCAGTTGCTGACGCATTCTCGCGGCTTGTAACGGTCTCTTCCTCCCCGAATTGCTAGATGGCGGACTCGGCATACTCGTTCAGTTTGACGACTTTCAACCCATCGGGCAAGCTGCTCCAGATCGAATACGCGCTGAACGCCGTGAACCGCGGTCACCCGTCGCTCGGCATCAAGTGTGCGTTACATGGCTGCTTCGTCTTGTTCTGTCTGGTGGGAGATGTTGACTGGTCTACTGAATAGGCAAGAATGGCGTCGTGATTGCGACCGAGAAGAAGCTTCCGACGATTCTCGTCGATGAGGACTCGCACAAGAAGATTGCGACGCTGGCCGAGCCGGCGGGCATCGTGTACAGCGGCATGGGCCCGGACTACCGCGTGCTCGTGCGCAAGGCCCGGAAGAAGGCGCAGACGTACTTTCAAAAGTACCGTGAGCACGCACCGGCGAGCATTCTCGTGCGCGAGCTCGCGGCGATCATGCAGGAGTTTACGCAGTCCGGTGGTGTGCGTCCGTTTGGCGTGTCGCTGCTCTTTGCTGGCTACGACGACGACGGCCCGCAGCTCTACCAGATCGACCCGTCGGGCACGTACTTTGGGTGGAAGGCCACGGCCATTGGCAAGAACTCGGAGAACGCCAAGACCTTTTTGGAGCGAGTACGTTTATATGGAGGTGCATAGTCTGGAGAGACAGGCGAGTGGACTGATGCCGTTTGTCTGTGTGGATAGCGCTACAACGACGACCTCGAGATCGAAGATGCGATCCACACGGCGCTGCTCACGCTTCGCGAGAGCTTCGAGGGCGAGGTACGGACTCTGACTTATGAGAAGGGAGATCTATCGTGTGGGAACAATGGAAAGCACTGACGGCGTCTACCATGAATAGATGGACGCGAACAACATCGAAGTCGCGGTCATCAAGGACGACCGCAAGTTCCGCGTGCTGACTCCCGCAGAAGTCAAGGACTACCTGGAGCAGGCCGAGTAAATTCTTGTTGGTATGGAGGCGAGAGGTCGATTCGACGTATCTTCCGAGGCGTAGAAGAAAACCAAGGCAAAGAAATGGCGAGATGGATGGAGTGAGCCCGTGCTCTGACGGTGGAGATCATCACGCATACAGAAGACAAGACAAGAGAGTATCAGTTCTGGTTGCGACAGTGCCTTTCTGTTCCCCTCCTCCTGTGTGTTGTTCTGTCTCTATGCGAAACGAGGCGTGTCCTTCTCGTGCAGGGCGAGGCCCGCAATCTGGCCGCCCAAATGGCCCGTGAAATCGATGTGGAGGCTGCGCTGGAACCCTGCACCAACGAGGTTGACGCCCGTCATGAGCTGCAGCAGCTGCGCGGCCGTGAGGTCGATGAACCCGTAGAGCATCATGCGCCGCTCTGGAAAGAGCAGGCAGTAGACAGTGAGCACGCCCATCACAGCACCACTGGCTCCGATCGTGAAGGCTACGTAGAGAGGCATCGTTAGTGGGGACAAGAGGGCACGAGGGATGGACCATTTACTCACTGGCGGGGGTGCCACGGAAGCGCGAGGCGGCAATGCTAAGCACCGAGGACGCAAGTGCCGACGACACGTAGAGCGTGAGGAACTTGTCGAGCGACAGCAGCTGTGGCAGCGATGCCGAGGAAGACCAGGAGCCTCTCATGAAATCGACTGTGCGAGAGCGAGCGAGTGCTCTGTTGAGCCACGCGTCCATGGCGTCTTTCGGCGCGAGGATGTGCGAGCCAAACTGCCACAGCATAAGCATGTTGATGCCGATGTGCGGTACCGTGATGTGGCTGAATGCAGACGTCAGCAGTGTGTGCACTCGCTTGCCCTCGACGACGGCACTGTACGAGCACGCAAAGTGGCGCCACATGAAGCGGTGCAGCGTCGGGTGGCGGAACGAGACGCGCCAGAGTCCCCAGATGCCAACGTTCGCGGCGATGAGCACGGCGACAACACGCGAATTCTCGTCCTGCAGCTGGAGATAGACCTCGTGTTACTAGTTGTGTCACCAATGCATCACCAGCAACATACAAACCTCGGCCTGGGCCCTTCGCTTGAACGACTGGTACGCCATGCGCAGTTGGCCCGTCACAGAGTCATCGCCGTTACGGTAGAACACACGCTGTAGCTCATCGTACAGAGTGTGTTGCTTGTCGCTTTGACGACAAAGCGTAGTCACGGCCGTGCCGCCAGCGACGAACCCAAGGCTCGCGAGCAGCACGTTGTCCGGGGCCGCGCCTCGCGGGCGAGCGACGGTGCCTTCCGCGGAGCGGGAATATCGCGCTGGCCGAAGGCACGACCGCACAGACGCTGCGTGGGTGGTGCGTAACGGCGGCGCAATGCGCGAAGCCCGCGTAAGCAGTAGCACCATGGTGGAGGATTCTTCGTTTGCGTTGAGATGTCGTCTTGAACCTCAGTTGAGTGACATCCGTAACTAATGGAAAGTCGATCGCCGTAAATAAAGACTAAATGCGGTCAGTCATGCGATGAACTGCGGACCCAGATGCGGCCCAGCAAGATTGCTGACTCATACAGGCCTGTGCCATTCTCACCGCCGCGTAATGCTGAGTACAGTATAAATCGGGGAACGAAGCATGCGTGATGGCGACAAGGTGAGAACAGGGATGCATGTATATGTAGTACCTGTACTCATTGAGGCGTTGGAACCGATTACCAATCAGTTTCATTTGGCGAGGGGCAGATTCCCATTCTCAGATCCGAACGCGTGACCAACTTCTACCTGTACAGCACTGTTAGTACCCACTGGAGATAGCACTCTGGCTCCTATCAGTAGCTGCTCCTCGTCAATGGTGCAGCGGCTTCAAACACGGTTCTCCTGTGCGTGATTTCAGTGAGCTTCGCACCCACGCCGTCCGTAACAAAACGTTGACGACAATACAGTAGTAGGGTATCAGAAGAGTAACAAAAGGGAGATCGGCTACAGTACATACTCAGTTGTTTTGTTTGTCTGTGTGCAGCTGCAGGGGGATATTTACCGGATCGGTCGGTATTCCCGCCGTTTGATGCCCACACCCTTCAAAAACATAACCGCGGGAACCACTGGATGATCCAGTGGTTCCCGCGATTTTGCACTGCAATTTGTGAGAGAATCTGAGTCCTATCTTCAACGATCTGTCCTTCCCCATCCACACCAACAACAGGAATTCTCATTCCGGTACTGTAAACCATGAAGTTCCTTTATTAGTCATGACAACACTCATCAGATCGATGGCACACGTGTCTCGTGAGTCACGACTCGTGACTAACCAAACGCGTGCACGAGTGGACGGGCGACTTTATCAGTCTGACGATTCCATGGGTTCTGTGCACGCGCCCGCCACGCGCATCACCGTTGGCAGCCGACCGTCGGCTGTGAGGATCACTCGATCGCTGAACATCGGCCGAGTGATCCTCCTCATTGCCAATCTTGACACCTCTCTGCCAAGCCTCCTCCAGTCCAAGCCCAAGACAATACGATGAAGCTTTTCATCTCAACAAGCCTCGCCGTCGCCGTGGGTATCGCTGTGACTGGTGCCTCGGTCGTGGACCGTAGCGTCCACCGCAAGTTGGCCTCGTCCCCAACCGTGGATCTCATCATTCGTATGAAGCCGGCGTACAATGTCGCCGAGCGGCACCAAGAGGCGGCCACCGAAGACCGCGGGGCTCGCATCACGGCTTTGAAGAGTGAGCTCTTCACGGTCCACGCTGCGGCTCTTCAGCCGCTGGCCGATCTCTTTGTCAAGGAATCCACCACTGGTGTGGAGGTCAAGACCTTTTGGATCGCGCCGCTCGCGTCCGTCAAGGGAGCAACGATCGAGCTCGTCGAGAAGATCGCGGCGCTGCCCGGTGTCGAGTCGGTCCGTGAGGCCCGTGCGTACCCTCTCCCCAAGATCAAGACGAACAAGCAAAGCCGCGAGCTCAAGGAAATGTGGTACCAGAACGACCGTGGGACGGCGTGGGGCGTCTGGAAGATCAATGCGCCAGCAGTGTGGGACATGGGCAATATGGGCCAGGGTGTGAGGGTGGGCGCCATCGACTCGGGCGTGAACATCAACCACGAAGCGCTCAATAAGAACTTTGGCGGCGCCTACAGTTGGTTCGACCCCGAGTTGAAGACCTCGGTCCCACACGACGACGCTGGACACGGCAGCCACACGATGGGCACGATCGCCGGTAACTACGACATCGGCGTCGCGCCCGGCGCCTCGTGGGTCTCGTGCCGCGGGTGCCGTACCGACGACTGCCCCGACGCCGACCTGCTCGAGTGTGCGCAGTTCATGTTGTGCCCGACCAAGCCCGACGGCTCGGCGGCAGACTGTAGCAAGGCGCCGCGCGTGATCAACAACTCGTGGGGAGGAAACCCCGGGGACCCGTTCTTCGCCGAGGCGATCGCGGCGTGGGTCAAGGCTGGCATTATCCCGGTCTTTGCGCAGGGCAACGATGGTCAGTGCAATCGGGCCAATTCGCCCGGTGATTACCCTGACGTGATTGGCGTCGGCGCGACAACGTCTGCAGACGGGCTCGCGGGCTTTTCGTCCAAGGGACCGACTATCGACGGTCGCGTCAAGCCCGATCTCTCGGCGCCTGGGGAGGACGTGCTGTCGTCGTACGACGTGTTTAACGACTACTACGCCGTCAGCTCCGGCACAAGCTTTGCGGCCCCCCACGTGACGGGAGCGATCGCATTGCTGCTCCACAACGAACCCAACCTCACGCTCGAGCAGGTCCGTAAGCGCTTGACCTCGACAACCGTCCAGACATTGCTCCCGACCAATACCTGCGGCAACACGACCGTGGCAATGTGGCCCAACAACATGTACGGACACGGCCGCTTGGATGTGTACAGCGCGATCAAGGGCGTCCGCACTGCAACACCCAAGATGCCCAGTGCGCCGACTCAGGCGCCGGTGGATAAGTTCGTAACCCCTCCACCGACGCGCTTCAAGTGAGTACTATAGCTAGTCGCACGGGATATTGCTCTCTTATTCGGAATATTCTCGCATGCGTTCCGTAAATAACATTCTCAAATTCGGGACCCTAATGGGTTCATTTTTCACTGGTGTTTCTCTAAAAACCGTTCTGACCCAAACAAAAGCCAGAAATCGTCAGCAAACCTTTTTCTCATCGAAGCCAAGGTCCCAATAATGACCATGGCAGACGCCGCACTGACGCTGCGCGTGCAGCCGCAGGCAGAGACAGGCGCCTCCCATGACGCCACTAAGCCCGTGGAGCTCACGGCGCCGCTGCCGTTTGTGATGCTCTCGGACGACGGCACGTTCGAAGTCTCCCCGGAGGCCGTGCAGTACCTCCAGCAGATCCGCGGCGCGGTCGCGGTCGTCTCGATCGCTGGTCTCTACCGCACGGGCAAGTCGTACTTGCTCAACTTGCTGCTCGGCAGGGACCACGCGGACGCCATGTTTAACGTCGGCGCCACGGTGAACGCGTGTACCAAGGGCATTTGGATCTGGGGCCAACCCGTGGCGGCGTCCGACCCGGCGCTGCAAGACGAGGAAATGTTTCGCCACTTGAAAAAGGACACGACGATCGTGTTCATGGACACGGAAGGACTGGGTTCGACCGACCGATCGCAGACCCAAGACACGCGCATTTTCGCGCTCGCGCTGCTGCTGTCGTCGCTGTTTATCTACAACAGCCGCGGTGTCATCGACTCGAACGCGATTGAAGATCTGTCGCTGGTCGTTCATCTCACCAAGTACATTCAGACCAAGGCGCAGCGCAGCGGAGATCAATCGTCTGATGGTAAGAAGCGCCCGTACTGTGATGGAATCTATCCAGCATGATCCTGATACGACTGGGGTGTGTGTGTATGAATAGGCTCGGATCTCGCCGCGTTCTTTCCGGATTTCCTCTGGGTCGTTCGCGACTTTACGCTGCAACTCCAAGAAGAAGGCCGCGTGGTCACGCCGCGCGAGTACTTCGAAAGCGCCCTCAAGCCGCAACCCGAAGTCAATGACGAAGTCGTCCAGAAGAACAAAATCCGTGCCCTGCTCGCGACGTTTTTCCCGAACCGCGACTGCCTGACCATGGTGCGACCGCTGAACGACGAGAATTTGCTTCGTAATTTGCTCAAGCAACCGTACGAAACGCTTCGCCCGGAATTCCGAGAGCAAATGACCGCGCTTAAGCGCAAGATCTCGACGTCGCTCAAGCCCAAGCGCATGATGGCGAGTGTGCTCAACGGCGGAATGCTCGTGACGCTCGCCGAGAGCTATGTCGAGGCGTTCAATAGCGGCACGAGCCCCGTGATCTCGAGCGTCTGGGACCGCGTCGTCGAAAGCCAATGCGACGAGGCACTGGACGCCGCCAAGAAGGCGTTTAAGACGCACTTTGAAACGCAGGCCGCTGAACTATCCCGTGAGTCTTATGGGGAAACATTTCGCTGCTTAACTGGATGTTGCTTACTCATTCTTTTTCTTGTTCTCCATAGAGGCTGTGCTCGTAAATGGTGGAATGTCCACGCCACCGCTGGACGAAGAAGCGGCATATCGCGTGTACGAGGCCGCGCGAGTGGTGGCTGAAGCTCGACTCGCAAGTGACGACCTCCAAAACAGCGACGTGCTTCAAGTTTACGCGCTTCAACTCTCCGACTTTATGCTCGAGTACCTAAATGATGCATTGGAGCGAAACGGCCGCGTCTCGAGAGCGTTCAACGAAGCGTTGCTCAAGGAGCTGTACGTGACGCCGGAACAGGACGAGTTCGTCGACATGAACGCATTGCTCAAAGCTGACAGTGACGGCGGTGCTGACAATGACGGCGCACGTGTCTTACACGAGCGACTCGCGGACGCGCGATCTCGGATCGAGCAGACGGTCGCGCAGTACCAAGAACGCTCGCTGGGTCCGGCCACGAGCGAAGTGCTGGCCGAGTTTCTCGCCGAGAAATTAGTCGATGGCCTGCTCGAGTGGGGCACGCTCGTCAAGACGGTCTTTCGCTCGAAAGAAGCCGAGCTGAGCACGCAAATCGCGACGGCCAAGCAGGCCTTGCGTCTGCTCGAAGGCAAGGTCAAGGCCGCACAGGAAGTGTTGTCGCAGCAAAAAGAGTCGTACGAGCGAGCACTTCAGGCGATCGCCGAGCGGATCGCCGACGAAAAAGCGACGCTACGCCAGGAGATTGACAGCAAGCACGGCGAGATTGAGCGTGCCCAGCTCCAGATCGAGCGGCTCGCGGCGCTACACAAAGAGGCCACGGACCGCTTGGACGCCCAGCTGGAAGAGGCCAAGCAGGACCGCAAGCGGCTTGAAGATGCGCAACAGGACGTGGTCACGCGCCGTGAAAACGAGCGGCTTGAGTCGCGTCGCCTGCTGCTGGACACGGAGCGCAATTTCCACAAGGAAGAGCGTGGGCTCTTTGAGCAGCAGCAACAACTGCTGCAAAAAGTGGTCGAGCTCGAGCGCCAGCTCGGCGAGCAGGACACGGAGCACATGAAGGAGATCTTCCGCTTGGAGAAAGACGGCCAGGCGCAGCTCACGGAGTTGCAGATCCAGTACCAAGATGAGCAAGAGGCGCTCAAGGACAAGACCATCCAGGTGCGTCGGGCTTGATGGTGCATGTCTGTGTGACATGTGTTGAATTGACCTTTGTATGTATGTGCGTAGGAAATCCGTCGCATGAAAGAGCAGCAGGATGAGGAACTGCGTGCGCTGCAGGACGAACTGAGCAACAAAAAAGCGCTTTTTTCGGCGTTGCGCGAGAAGGTCGAAGCGAAAGAAGCCGTCGCGGCAGTGCGGAAAGGAAAGTTGGCGAAAGACGACTGTTGCGTGCAGTAGAAACAGCAACCTTCCTTCACTCTCTCACAGTAATACTATACGTTCTATTTGGAGTTGCTGCTTAAGGGTAGTTTCATTCCAAAAGAGGGGAGGTTGAAGTTGCCTGAATTTGGGGGCGGCAAAGTCCAAAAGGGAAACGCGCGAGGGGCAATGGAGGCAACACCGCTGCTTCGGTTCGTCTGCGCGACGTTCGCCATGCGCTGTGAATGGGAAGGGAACGCTGGCAACGTCAGGCGCTCGCTTGGTGTCGTCGCCGACCGTTCAACGGATTGCGCGAAGGTGTGGGGGCAGGCACAAGCGCCGCGCAGTGTGGACGCAAAGCAAGAAGATATCTGCGGCGCTATGTTCCCGGCCAGTCCAGCGGGAGTGGAAGACAAGGAAGATGACATTGACGGCTGGATGATGGCGTTGGAGGTCGCGATGGTGGCGCATACGGACCAAGAGGCAGCTGAGATCGTGGGCAGTGTTTGCAAGGAAGCAAGTACTGCGGGAGTCTTTGGTGGCCTCGTGGCGATGGTGATCACGACAGTCTTGGACATGGGCGACGCGACAAGTGAAGTACGGCAGAAAGGAATCATTGAAGGTGAGGGGGCTTGGGGGACGTTTTCCGTTTGGATATACTCAGTCCGCTGACTCGGACGAGAAGTCATTTTGCGAATGTGTTTCGAGCGGGCGACGAACACACCAGATTGGGGCAAGAGCGACATCGTGGAAACACCGTACTGTACCATTGTGAGTTCTGTCTTCGAGTATCAGGGGAATTGAGCAGTCTCAAACTTAGCGCTTTTTTCTACTTTGTCGGTGTTAGGTCTTGGAGCAACTCGTCGAGACCATGCGCAGTCTACTTGAACTCGTGGGTGAAGATGAAGTCGGTTCACACATGGGTGGAAGACTGCTTGAGCAGACGCTGCATGCCATCAACGAAAACCTGCAAGCTTAATTAGACGAGGGCGAGATTCTAGTGGTGTGAAAGCGGTACGGGTCGTGGGTTTATCTTGTATTTGGGTCAGATGAATGCATTGCCAGCAGCTCCTCAGGGGTTCCACTTCTCTACGACGAACCTTTACTTTGAAGAGACTCGAGCAGTACGACTTCAGTCATCGCATACGCGCGCGTGGCCAAAACGGAGGAGGTATAATTTACACGTGGAGCGCTCAGCCGTTCTTCATGGCGTCCTTGATGAAGTTGAACGAGTCATCCTTCTTGTTGTTCATGAAGTTGAATCCCGTGTCCGACGTCGCGGCTTCCTCGGTCGGCTCGTGGATGGTCTTGGCGATGTACCCCATCGGCGTCATCGCCGCACCAATGACCTGGGACGAGCCCATACCAACGCCGCTTGGGGCCACCATGCCCATACCCATACCCATGCCCATACCCATGCCCATGCCCGGCATTTGCTGCATCTGCATGTACTGCATTTGCTGCATGTACTGCATTTGCTGCATCTGCTGCATCTGCGCCATTTGCTGCATCTGCATCTGCTGCGGGTTCATCATACCCATGTTCATGTTCATCTGCGCTCCCAAGCCGCGGTTCACAGTCTGCGCGACCGACACGGGCTCGAGCAGCGGATCCAGAATCAGCGACGATGACGTCGACGATGTGCTCGTCATCGATGGCGCAGCCGACGGAGCCGCGGGAGGAGCCGCAGGAGGAGCCGCGGGGGGCGTCGGAGGTGCAGCAGGAGGCGCAGCGGGAGGCGCCGCAGCTGGCGCGCTTCCCTGCAAGCTCAGACCGCCAAACATGTCGAGAACGCTATTGGTGCTAGAAGCTGCAGCAGGAGCGGGCGTTGGCGCCGCCGCAATAGGCGTGGCCACACCACCGGTTTGCAAGCCCGAGAAGAGACTACCACCATCGTCACTCGGTTCGTCATCACCAAAGCCCAGAAGGTCTGGCTCCGATGCTGGTGCAGGAGCAGCAGGTCTTGAGCGGCTCGCGCGGGCAGTGGGCGCTGCTGCCTGCTGCGGTGGTGCCGACGCTGAGACGGACGAGCCCTGGCCCAAGTGGTTCAAAATCTTGACCGCTCGGTCTCGCACGGCCGCCTTGTCGGACTTGGCACACGACTCGATCTCGCCAAAGTTCTCAGTGAAGTAGTCCGTGTACTCTTCGCAGCCGTCGGCCTTGATCAGCGCGTCGATCGTCGCAAGCGCCTTAGACACGACAGTCCACTGTGCATCGGCCAAGCAGTCTTCCAGCATGGGCCCGACAATTTCAGCGTCGAGTGTCAGCGCGCTCTTGATAAAGCCGTCGAGCTTGTCCTTGGGGGGAATCGCGCGCATCCCACCAGGCGCACACAGCGCCGTGACCAAACCGCGTTCATAGTTGCCATCCGACTGCGCACCAGACGTCTGGCGCGTGGGTGGTGGCGGCGCTGGAGCGAGACCGAAGTCCTGCTTGGGCTGTTGCGGCTGGTATCCGTATTCAGAGCTGCGCGACGACGCGCGGTTGCGCCCATCGCCCCCAAAGCTCTGCGTACGGTTGTCGCGCGCAGGCGCCGGTGCTGGATTCGACGGAGCCGGCGCCGCCGACTCGAGCGTCCACGCACCGCCCACGCGGCCCTTCTTTCGGTCGCCATCGTACGCCTTCTCCTTGAGCTGGGTCATCTGCGACTGCTGCTGGTCATTCGCACCGTACGTCGAGTTGCCCATGTTGTAGCCACCGCCCGGCTGGTACGTCTCGTTCGGGTTGTACGTGCCGCCCGCCGAGATGCCGTAGGCGCCGCTCGTCGGGCCGCGGTTCGTCGCAAAGCTCCAGCCGTCCGGCGCATTCGCCGACCCGGGCGGCGCACTGCCAAACGTTGGGCGAGGTTCGGGCTTGGCAAACTTGGACGCTGCCTTCTCTGCGAGCCCCTTGAAGAAGCCGCTCTTCTCATCTACACAGTTCGCCCTCCATGAGCTAAAGTTCCCCTTCCAAATAAGATGTTGATCTCCTCCTCATTACCTCTCGGATCCTGATACATTGGGTTGCCAAAGCCGGCAATCTTTTGGTCGTTCACGGGTGGGCCACCAAACTGAGACGGTCCGCCAAACGGGGCCGGTGGCGCACCGTACCCACCGGGCGTGTCCGAGTACGGCGGCGCAGACTGGCCATACGCAGGACCCGAAGGTCCACCGTAGCCTCCCTGTGGCCCATTGTAACCCTGGCTACCGCCACCGCCGTAACCACCGGGCGCTGGGCCTCCGTACCCGCCACTGGGGCCGCCATAGCCGCCGCCGCCATTCGGGTCGCCGCCGTAGCCGCCACCGCCAAAGCCGCCAGAGTTGTTGTAGCTCGGGAGGTTGCCAATGTTGGACGGCGGCGGCATGTTGTTGGAGTTCGCGTCGCTCTTCCCCCAGGGCAGCTTGGCGCCCCAGCCCGAGCTGCCCGACGCCTGGTCGGCCGGATTGCCCACGCCCTGGATACGCGCCGAGATGCCCATGCTGCCGAGTCCCTGCGCATTGTCTGTGTCGTAGATCGCGTCGAGACACTCCTTGGCAGCGTCACGCACGCGGCGGTAGTACTCGTCGCCTTTCAACGGATCCGGCGGCCCGCGGAACTCTGTACCAAATAGAACGTCAGCGACGGAGAGGAGACCCAGACAGAGAGAGAGAGAGAGAGAGAGAGAGAGGAACGTACGCAGACACTCCTTGATGGTCGGAATGTGCTTTTGCATCTCGCGCTTAAAGTCGACGCGGCCCGTGGGGCACACGTGCTTGATGACCTGCAGGGCCTTGTACTTGATGGTGTGGTGCTTGTTCTTGACGCGCGAAATAAGAAACTCCATGACTTTCGAGCACGTGTCGTAGCTGTGCTGCGTCATACGCGCGATCTCGCCGTAGAGGTACCCAGGCGTCGGCGTGTCATCCTTGCTCGTGGCGCGCGTGAGCAGCGCTTTGTCCATCGTCGGTAGTCGCGCTGGTGGTCTCTTCGTCGATTGCCTAGGGCGGCTTTGGGACCTCCTCCTCCCTCTCCCCTCGCACTTGCTCCCCCGTGGCATAGCATCTAGTTTCAGTATTTACACATCTACACGCTACAGTTGCCATCCTGCAACTCGCGCAACTTAAATTGCCGAATAAGAGTGGGCAAGTCGGCATCTGCCACGTTGACCTATCGCGGGTTTGGGAGCGCAAAGATCGAGTCCGTCTGCTGGACCCGTGGGAATTCACAAACCCGTTTTCGGGAAACCCAGACCCGTATCTGTGACGTTGAGGAGTTGAAGTGACACAAGAACCAGGGGAATGGACTCGCGTGGAAGTAGCGCACCGTGTGAATACTCGCGTCTCTACGCACGTCTCGCCGCCACCAGAATGCCACACGATCGCTCCGTGTCTTCCGCTGCCACGCACCGGCCTCTCGACCTCGAGATCTATTTTCGAACGTCTCCACTCGTCATCCCGAGATCTCTGCCATGGGCGTCGAGAGGACGGACGCGTCTCCATCGCGTGCGGTGTCGCCGCCAAGGATCAAGCGGCCTGGGGCGCCACCCATGACGGCGTCCGAGACGATCACGGTCTACGTCGCGACGTGTCAGATCGCGGTGTTCGACAACACGAATGCCGAGACGTCTTCGTACGCGACCCCAGTGTTCAAGCAAGTCAAGTTCCAGACGCTGGTGCGGCCCACGGCAACGCTTGAGGATCTGCGGTACTTTCTCATGTCGCAGTGGGCCATCACCAAGAGTGCGTACGCGCTGCTTTCGCCGTCGGAGCAGTTCTACACGTTCAAGGGCCGCATCTTACGGCTCGACGGCACCCTCGACGGCTACTGTGCGTGTGGCTTCTCTCTGTTTGAACCAGTCGCGTGTCGTGCCCTCAATACAGTGTGCTGTCTGTAGACATCTCGCACAATGACACAATCTACCTACGGTTCGCGTCGCTGGGTAAGATCCTCGATCCGTGGGCCATGTCCACGAGCGAGCTACGCGCCGAGCTCAAGGCGCGGAAAGCATACGAGCCCAAGCTCCAGCCCGAGCAGCTCATGGCGCGGCTCGTTGAGCTGACCATGAAAGAGAGTCGTCTCCAGCGGCTGCAGCAGGCGACCAAGCACGAGCAAAGGACCCATGTTGAAGCAATCACCAAGGAACTCACACAGCTGCACAGCACCCGCAGTCAGCGGCTCCTTATCGCCCATGCACACGGGTCATTCCCACGGCCTGCGTCGCTCCAGTGGCCTCACGCACCGTCCAATCAACGCACCATCTTCCTCTCGATCACGCAGCTCGAGCGCACGTACCAGGCCATCCCGCGCGACGTGCTCGATCCGGCCGTGCTCATCTTTGACACGGAACGCAAGTGGTGAGTGAGAGAGGAGAAGTGTTCGGGCAAACTGACTGGGCGAGCCTGCTCTTCTCGCTAGGGTGTTTGACACGCACAATGTGCTCCAGAAGAGCAGCTTTGACTACCGGTATATGTGCTTTGACGCCGACTTTCTCGAGTTCCTCACGCTCAAGGAAGAGATGGGACTCGTCTTTTGGTTCCGCGTAGGTTGTTGAACGGGGGAATGTGGGTGGGCGAGACTGATTCCTGTCTCTCTGCAGCCCCACAAGAGCTACGACAAACTCTCGACGTTTCTCGAGGCGATCGACGACCCCGTGGTCCAAAAGAAGTACGCGCCGCTGATGCTCAAGGAAACCAAGTGGCTCACGCTCTGCGGCGTCAACGGGTGGGAGGGCCTCGTGCGCAACGACGGGAGAAAGCGCGACACGACCAAAGTGCCCAAGTTCACGACGAGTGTCGCGCGCGTGACGACGAACTTGCGCTCCAAGAGTTTCGACTATGTCGCTGTGCAGGAGCTGCTGTTCCAGTCCAACCCCACACTTCTCTTTGCGCCGCTGTGAGGAGAAGGCATGGCCACTCAAATGTGTAGTATTCATTACGAGTCCTCTCTCTCTCTCTCTTCCAAGTGTGCGTTCCAAGACCCCCGCCCTGCTAGGAGTTGGGAGGGGAGGGGACGGAAGACAGACTGGTCTGGGAACAATCCAATCTACTCGTAGTCGGACAGCGGCGGGCAGCTGCACACGAGGTTGCGGTCCCCGTGGACATTGTCAACGCGGCCCACGGACGGCCAGTACGGCTTGTTCTTGCCCGCCTGCTGCCACGAGGCCGGGAAGCCGCCCTGCTGGCGCGAGTACGCGCGCGTCCAGTGCTCGGCCGTCACAACGTCGAGCGTGTGGGGCGCGTGCTTGAGCGGAGAGTCGGCCGCGGCAATCTTCCCGCTGCGAATATCCTCAATCTCTTGGCGGATCGTGATCATGGCCTCGCAGAACCGGTCGAGTTCGTCCTTGCTCTCGCTCTCGGTCGGCTCGATCATGAGTGTGCCGGGCACGGGCCACGACATGGTCGGGCTGTGGAAGCCAAAGTCCTGGAGCCGCTTGGCAATGTCTTCCTCCACGATCTCAACGTCCTTGAACGGGCGAATGTCGATGATGAACTCGTGCGCGCACGTGCCGTTCTTGCCCAAAAAGACAATGTCGTAGTGCTCTCGCAGCCGCGCGGCCATGTAGTTGGCGTTCAAGATGGCCGTCTGCGTCGCGTGCTTGAGACCGCGCTCGCCCAGCATGTGGATGTACATCCACGAGATGGGCAGGATGCCGGCACTGCCGAACGGCGCGGCGCTCACGGCCGTCGTCGACTTGGCCACGGTCTGCGCGCCCTCGCCACCGACCGGCACGACCGTGTGGCCCGGCAGGAACGGTGCCAAGTGCGACGCGACGCCGATCGAGCCGACGCCCGGACCGCCGCCGCCGTGCGGAATGCAGAACGTCTTGTGCAAGTTGAGGTGGCACACGTCGGCGCCAATGTTGCCCGGGTTGCACAGCGCCACCTGCGCGTTCATGTTGGCGCCGTCCATGTACACTTGGCCGCCGTGCGCGTGGATGAGGTCGCACATGTCTTTTACGCCCTCTTCGAACACGCCAAAGGTCGACGGGTACGTAATCATGAGCGCACTCAGCTCGTGGGCGTGCTTCTTGACTTTGTCTTCCAGGTCCACGCGGTCAATGTTGCCGCGGTCGTCCGACTTGACCACGACTACCTTCATGCCGGCCATGACGGCGCTCGCCGGGTTCGTGCCGTGGGCCGACACGGGGATCAGACACACGTTGCGGTGGGACTCGCCCAGCGACTTTTGGTACGCACGGATCACGAGCAGACCCGCGTACTCGCCCTGCGCACCCGAGTTGGGCTGCGTCGACACGGCCGAGAAGCCCGTGATCTCGGCCAGCGTCGCGTTGAGCGTCTCAATCATCTCGAGGTACCCCGCGGCCTGGGCCGGCGGCACAAACGGATGCACGTGCATGAACTCGGGCCACGACACGGGCGCGAGCTCCGAGACCGAGTTGAGCTTCATCGTGCACGAGCCGAGCGAGATCATGGACCGGTTGAGCGCGAGGTCCTTGTCCTCGAGCTGCTTGAGGTACCGCATGAGCTCGGTCTCGGACCGGTGCTTCTGGAAAATGCCGTGCTGCAGAAACGGCGACGCGCGCTGGAGCGACGCGGGGATGCTCGTGCCCTGGAGCTCCTCGGCACGCGCCTGGAGCGCCTGGAGCTGCTCACCGGTCGTGAGCTTGTCGCCGCCCAGCGACTGCACAATCGCCACGAGGTCCTCGAGGGCCACGCTCTCGCCCATGGCGACACCAATGCGGACGTCGTCAATCACGCGCACGTTGACGCCCTTGTCGGCCGCGGCGCGCGCGACCTCGTGGGCCGAGCGGCCCGTGCTCGAGACGTCAATGTCGAGCGTGTCAAAGAAAAACTTGTTGCGCACGCGCGCGTTCGTGAACTCTTGCACGCCCGCTGCCAGCGTCGCGGCAAACAAGTGGACGCGGTTGGCGATCGCCGCGAGCCCCTCGGGCCCGTGGTACACGGCATAGGCCGCGGCCATGTTGGCCAGCAGCGCCTGCGCCGTGCAAATGTTGCTCGTGGCCTTGTCGCGGCGAATGTGCTGCTCGCGCGTCTGCATGGCCATGCGCAGTGCCGGCTCGCCGCGCGAGTCCTTGGAGACGCCAATGATGCGTCCGGGCAGCTTGCGGTAGTGCTTCTTGGTCGTGGCCAAGTACGCGGCGTGGGGGCCGCCAAACATCATGGGCACGCCAAAGCGCTGCGCCGAGCCGACCGTAATGTCAGCGCCCAGCTCGCCGGGCGGCGTGAGCTTGGTGAGCGACAGCAGATCGGCCGCGACCGAGACGAGCAGGCCGTCGGCGTGGGCGTCCTGGATGAACTGCGAGTAGTCTTTGACGTCGCCGAACGTGTTGGGGTACTGCACGAGCACGCCGCTGAAGCGCTTGGCCGCGTCCGTGCCCAGCGGCAGATCCTTGAGCGGATTGCCCACGACGAGCTCAATGCCGACGTGCTCGGCGCGGGTCTGCATGACGCCAATGGTCTGAGGGTGGCAGTCGGCGGCCACGAAGAACGCGCTGCGCTTGCCGCTCACGGAGCCGTGCGAGAGCGTCATGGCCTCGGCCGCGGCCGTGCCTTCGTCCAGCAGCGACGCGTTGGAGAACTCCATGCCCGTGAGTTCAATGATCATGGTCTGGAAGTTGAGCAGCATCTCGAGGCGGCCCTGCGACACCTCGGCCTGGTACGGCGTGTACGACGTGTACCACCCGGGGTTCTCCAGAATGTTGCGCTGGATCGGCGGCGGCGTGATGCAGTCGTAGTAGCCCATGCCGATGAACGACTTGAGCGTCTGGTTCTTGCGCGCAATGCGCTGGAGCTTGGCGAGCGCCTCGCTCTCCGAGAGCGGCGCCGGCAGCGCGAGCGGCCTGCTGAGGCGAATCTCCTGCGGCACGGTCGCGTCAATGAGCGCGTCGACGCTCGCAAAGCCCACGGTGTCCAGCATGGCGCGCTGGTCGCGCTCGCCCGAGCCCACGTGGCGCCGCAGGAACGCATCCGTGCGTGCAAACTTGTCGGCCGCCGCAGTGGCCGTCGCGAGCTGGCGAGTCACGCGGCGCGAGACCGCGAGCCGCGTCGTGCGCTGGACGACACCGCGGAACATGGAGGAGCACGAGCGACGAAGGAGCGCGGGGTCCGCAACCGGTGGCGAGGCGCGGAATGGAGATCCGCTGGCTGAGTGAGCTGCTCGGTTTCTTGTTGGGAGATCTTGAACCTCTGATGTGAGGTTGTGAGGTTTTATTCCCATCGGCGCGACTCGTTGTTGGCACCACACGCCAACAAACACGATTGTTGGCGAGTCAAACGTCATTTTGTTGGCGAGCCAAGATTACCTTGACGGGCGGAAGAGGTGTTTAAAACACATAATCACTGTTGGCACGCAGTTGAAGTCAAGCGAAGTCGAGCGATCAATTGCCACGCACGAGTTGGACACCAAAAAAAACCTCGTTTTGGATAGTAGCATGTCGTTAAGACGAGGGAAGATCGTCTTCGGACCATCACTCTTCATATTTCAACCCACTTTGGACATTTTTAAATCTCATGAACCGTGTTTTGATTCAATAGATGACGTTTCTCCTTCGACACGGAAAAAACATGGACGCTACTACAGTCCATTCAGCGGGACCAGACGGAATCCATATGGTTAGATCCATTTGCTGCCCAGTTGGAAAGATTCGAGCTTACCCTGTCAAACACGGGGGAGAAATCTGAACCATTCGGTTCGCAGCGTATTTTTGGGGGTGAGGAAAATAACGTCCAACTGGCGTTTGTTTCGAAAAAATTCGTTACTTACGGAATGGGCAGCGAATGGGCACTCCAAATGGAATCCGTATGGATCCGCCGAATGGACTGTAGTATCTCCGAAGAAACACACGAACGGAGATGGCATCGAGCGGCGACGACGCTCCTTTGGCGGTGATGCGTGCGCCAACAGCGGCCGAGAAGCGCGCGGCTCGTCGTGCACGCGTTCTGGAGAGCGGAGAGCGTCGCTTGAAGCTGCTCACAGGCGAAATTGGCTCGCTCAAGCCCGAGAACGAGGCCGTGGAAAAGGCCATGGACGAGGGCATCGCCGAGCTGCTGGACGCGACGGAGCTGCCCACGCCCGTCGTTGAGGAGGCCGAGACAGCTGCCGTGAGTGAGATTAAGATCCCGTCGCGCGTCGATCCGGCACAGCGCCGCCGTGACGCGCAGGCGCGGCGTCAGAAGAAAGAAGCCATGGTGCAGGAGATCCTCTCTGGGGGATCGAGCGCCAGCACGGCTGTGGCGGGAGACGCATCAATGCCACCACTGTCTGCTTTGGCCGCAGAGGTCCACGCTGACGCGACCACGTCAGTGCGCACAGAGCTGAGCGAGAAGCGCGTCGTGGAGCCGGCGTTTAGTCGCCATGCGCTCGCGCTGCGGCTGCGGTCGGCCGAAGAGAAGCTCATTCTGGTCGCCATCGTCGCCGCCGCGCTGTACATGGGTGCGTTTGGATAGACCCGTCGGATGGGGGAGTTCGAACGAATGGGGGGTTTTAACGGGTGCGGTTACTGCTGCTAGCGTTCGCGACCGACCTGCGGAACGTCACGACAGGTACGCTGACGCATCGGATACCAAAGGCTACGAACGGGTCCTCACTGCGTGTTTCTATTTCTATTACAGATTTGCTCACGAGCAACCCGCTTTTCCTCTTGTACCAGCAACTCGTGGCCAACGGCGTGTCGCTCGAAGCGATCCGCCAGCAAATGCAGCGTGAGAACGTACGGAACCCATCACTACGGGTTTCTTGTCCCTACCAACCAACCCGCCTCTCTATATATATGTATTGGACAGATCGAGCCCGTGCTCATGGATCAGATCGAGCGCGTCTTTGTGTCGCAGCGCAAGAGCGAGCACCTCCACGCAGCCGCGGCCTCAGCGTCACTCATGCGCAGCTTCGTGCCCAATTTTGCCGACCTCCCGGGGTTCTTTGCATCGTGGCTGTCGCAACCGCCCATCATTCTCTGCGTTCTGCTGCTGCGTGTGCTGGTCGGACTGCTGGGCGGCGCACTCCACACGCTGTTCAAGCTGCCCGAGGTCACGACGCCAAAGGACGACGACCTTGGCTTTGTCGCAAACCTCGCGCTGGCGAGTCGCCCCGCACTCAAGGAGTACGTGGTCAAGACCCGCAAGTCGGTCGACGACGTCTTTCTATTTCTCTGGAGCTTTGTGCTCGCGGTCGCAGCGCGCTCGGTGGTGGCGGCACATGCCGGGTAAAGCAATTGTGGGAAGTACCGGTGCTGGTAATGAATGCGCGGTGTTTATTTCTAGTCTTGCGTTGCGTGGCATGGGATGGTGTGATAACTACACAGGCCGCAACAAGAGACACTTTGCTCCACGCCACTCGATCCTTCCGCGATGGCCAAGCGAGGGGGTGTCGCCAGCAGCGTGGTACGCGTCTGCCTATCTTCTGGTGGACATTGCGTGCGCTAGTGATCGCATAACTTGTCTTCTTCGCTTCTGTACTGCTTGCTGTAGGGCGAGCGGCTTCTCAGAGTCGAGTTCGCGCGCCGCAAGAACCGCCGCGCGTCCATTACGGAGCAGTTTATCGTACCTCTTGCGAAATCCAGGCGCAAAGAAAAGATCGCGCAGACACGCCATCATGCATTCCTGCAGCAACCCGAGAACCGCGCGGCGATTGAAGAGATTGTCAGCCGCGTGGAGCGTCTTGCCGACAGTGAGGCGCTCGCTCTGGGCCACGTGCTGAGCCCCATGGACAAGCACCGCCTTCATTGCTGGGCAAACGATGTACGGATGCTAGTCGTTACATTTGAGGCGAGCGGAGACCGTGAGAACGATCCAGTCCGGCAGCTTCTCGAGAAGCTTCAAGGCTTGCACGAGGGACACCCATGCCTCGCTGAAGTCGCGATTGAAGCGAGGCAAGTCGTGGAGAAATGGGAACGTATCGGCATCTTTGATGACGATGCGAAGAGCTCCGAGGAAGAAGGCGGCGAAGAGAACGAGGAAACAGAAGACGACGGCTTGGCCCCTGATCTGCGGAGTCCACAGCAACGCACGCACGACTGGGAGAACGAAAAGCGACGCAAGATGGAGGCGTCGTACGCGTACCAGTGCGTGCGCGAGCGCGCCGCCGCGCATGTGATCAAACGAAATACACTCCAGTGGGTTCGCTCGCGCGCAGCGTTTTGCAGTCGCGTCGCCGAGCTCGAGGTGTTTGGCAACACGACGGCGGCGCTGGTCGAAGAGCTAAGCACGATGTCGGAGCTCCAGCGGCGCACAGCTGTGAGTTCCGCGCGCCACGCCAACGACGTGTTTGATCTCGTCAAGGGGAAACGACTGGTGACGGGAGGCCAGAAGATCGACTTTGCCGACCTCATGCACTTCGCCAAGCACCTCGCGCTCTTCACCGTCGACCACGCAGTGCGACGGGTTGACGAGATTGATCACAAGCGTCGTCTGTTTCAATTGCGGTGCCTGATTAAGCTCCAGACGTGGTGGCGCAAGATGCACGTCGTTGTCAAAGGACGGCGCATGCTCAAGCTGGTGGAAGAAATGAAACGCAAGAAGGAAGAGGAACGCATGACCGAGCTCCTGCTGCGGCAACAAGAAACGATGAAAGCGAAGGGGATACAGGCAGATTCGAGGGTGCCGCCCGGAAAGACCGCCAAGCCCGGCGGGAAGAGTGTCAAGGGGTCAAACTCCATGGCTGGTCTCGGCAGCAACCCTGGTGGAAGCAGCTCTCATTCGCTCTCGTCGCTCAAGCCCGACGGTGGAGGAGAGTCCAGCACGCGATCGCTTACCACTATCAAAGCTGCGAGTCGAGTCGCCAAGGACGCGAGGGCGATGATGCCGACACCGCCGTCGACGCCCAAGACGAGCAATGTAGCGAGTGGCGGCGGCGGAGCCAGTAAACCCAAACGACAGTCAGTGGCCGCCAATAAGGATGACAAGTTGGAGCGCATGTCCCGCGCCGCACGCGCACGGCAGGCACGGCTCCGTAAAGAGTTTGAGGAAGAAATGAAGCGCCGTGAACGGGAAGATGACGAGGCAGCACGCGACACAGGGGACGTTGAGACAGCGTGGCAGCGATTCATGGAGTCTGCCAACAATGCGGACGGCAACGATTCAGAATGGGATGAAGAGCGCCGATCGACCCCAGAATCGGTAGCAAGCCGCGTGACTGGCCCACGTGGTGAGACACCACTTACCAGGGACGGCGAAGGCGAGCAAGAAGAATGGAGAGAGTGGTCAGATGACGACGAAGACCACGAATCGCGGAGCGCCGCGTCGAGTAGAGGCACCACACCTTCGTCATCATCAGCAGTGTCCAGCCGCCTGTCGACCCCCCATGCTAGTAGGACTATGTCTCGCCCCCCATCGAACGAGACGTCTCGCGCGAGCCCACTTCACCGCCCGATGCCGCCCACGAGAGTAGTCGTCACGGTCACGAAACGACCTCTTCCACGGCAGTCACTGCAAACACAAACGACCCCAGACATCAGGAAGGATGATCCGTCGCTGCAAGCGGCTTCCCATTTCGATGGCCTGGAACTCCCATATGCAGCAGCGCCATCGCCGTCCCGACGGCAGCTATTGTTTGGTGTTTCACAAGCCCGACAAAGTCGCCCTGCACTCCCCGGCACGGGTCTGCTCAGTAAATTCATGCCTTTCGCAGAGCTGCCCAAAGAACGGCTACGGTTGCTCACGCCGCCATCAACGGCAGTTACAGCTGCGGCGACCCCACGGCGGCATCTCCACGAATTCGACTTTGGTTTGCCACAGGCAGGGCGCCCAAGTGCGACGTTGGACATGATTTTGCTGACGCAGCCTCTGGTGGAGGAGGTTCGTTTCGTCGCTCCTGACCCAAACATTGTGGTGGTCGCTTCCGCTCCGACGGCGACGCCCGTGAGGGTGTTTTCCTCCATTCGAGCGAACCGCGTCGCGCGCATACGAGCCGCGCTTGAAGCCAAAGGAACCGATCAACTGCGGCAGTCAAGCGAGACGGACGACGTGAAGGCCGAGGCGGATGACTCGGAGATGGCCGATAACAGAGCGCCATCACGAGCGACCAGTCCAGAGCCGTTCGTGGTCGTCAACACAGACGTTCGCAACGCGCTGCTTCGCCCTATTCGCGGCCGCGCGTCGCTCGTTGATGCGTACATAAGCAACCCCATGCTCAGTAAGTTGGTTGGATCTAGTCCATGGCGGTAGCACGTGGTGTCTGATGTTCTTACTGCATAGAGTTGGATTTCCGAAGGGAGGACGCGATGCGCAAGAGCAAGGACGCTCACACGAAGACCGAGATCCTAGAAGAGATGGTCGCAGCACCAACAGAGTCGTTACCCGACACCCTCACCCACAAGACTAAGCCTGGATCCCACACAGACTGGCTTCGGTCGATGGGTCTGGACAATGTGGTGACAATAGCTGCTCGTAGTGTCAACGCGACTCCACCAACAAGTAGCCGAATCGCGAAGAAGAAGGCATCTCTGCTCCACCAGCCGCTCGCTACCTCAGTGCTCGCCATGGAGGAAGCTTCGGCCAAACGTGCGAGGCGCAAGAGGAAACAAGAGCACGCGCTGCCCTTGCTCGGGCGGCGTTTGCCCTCCAAGAAGAAGCCGATTCAGCACGCACCAAAGACTCCACTTCCAGTAGAAGCGGAGAGACGGACCCATGACTCACTGCCTTCAGTGGAAGCCCGTGTTGAACCCGTCGCGGCTCAACTGCCAGATCGTCGCTCTCACGTTCGAGAGCGAAAGCCCACTGTCCAAGACGCGAAAGACCATAGATTGAGCTTTACTGGTCCCGCTCGCAGCTCTACATCGGAGAGATCGCTCGATTTGTCTGGCGATACGGATACAAGTGGCGGTGAGGAAGATGACGGTGGGTCATCATGTAAGAACGATGCAAGCGATGGCGATGATCCTGACATGGATTCAGGAGTGAGCGAAGACAGTGATCAAGACTCGGTTGAGAGTGATTCGGGAAAGAGCGAGGACGGTTACGAGTCCAGCGGACAGGAGCTTGAAGTGGACAAGTCGACGGATGGTATTGTCTCACGCAACCGCAAAACATCGGAGCGTGGACGGCGGCAGACCGTTCGGGACCCGAATGAACGCAAGCGCTCGAGTCTCCACGAGCCCAGGCATCCAAAAGAACGAAGGCGAAGGCAGAGACCGAGGGGACGCCGCACACGAATGGAGAAGAAACAAAGCGTGAGGGATCTGGCAGAGCGTGTGGGCGAGCACAACGACTCACTGGCCGATCCAAGTCCCGCAAAGAAGCGTAGCTTGCGGTTCAAAGCACACGCAGCATCGCTTTTTCGACGACTTGTGGTAAAGGAAAACCAACGGACACGCGATCGGCACCACTCGTCAGCAGAAGAGGGAGTTGATGAAGAGGACGATGGACTGTACGAGTCGGACGCAAGTGTTGATGCTGACGAGTCTCCGGATCCAGAGAGAGCAGCCGCGTTCTTCAGGCTTTATTCGCAGTACATGGGGCTGCTGAGTGCTGCTCCAATACTTGGAGGTCAGGTACGATGAATGGCTCTGTCCCCCCGTACTCTTTAGGTCCCCACGGCATGGCAAAAATCGTGGAATCAAATACTTCAGTAGTATTAAGATTCAAATCAATTCGGACGACCGTGCTTCGTGTTCCAAGAACGGAGACCGGCGGCCCGCATCTCTCCCACTTCTGTCTTCTCGAGATCACACACATGTCTGAATGGCCATGGGCGTGAGCGGGACCTCGGGCGAGTCAGGCCGGCCAGTCTTCCACTTTCCACACGGGACTTGAAACTCGCGCAGGATCTGGAAATGGGAGGCCAGCGTCGCTGGTTCGTCTTCGGCGTACTTCATGAACGCCACGTTCGAACCCAGTCGTGTGAGCGTCGTTACCAAGTGCAGCACTTCGTTCTTGACCCACGGTCGCTCCTTGGATTCAAATTGGTACGGCGTCACGTGCACGCACAGCTGGAGCGAGCGGAGCTGGCTGAGCCCCACGAGCGTCTCCTGGTCCACGGGCACAGCACCAGGCTTGGAGCCGTTGCCGCTGTCGAGCCAGTGGATTGACGCCACCATGGATGCAAGCGGGCGGCAGAGCGATGCGTGGCTCGGGCTCACGCCCACAGTCTCGGTCTCGGTGTGGAGCTCTACGTCCGGGTTGGACTCGTGTACATTACTATTACGACTGTGGTTCAAGTCTTCATCGTGCCAGCGCGTGGCAATTTCGGTCGCGATCTGGTTGAGCACGACGCCACCTTTGCTAAAGCCCACAAGATGCACGGGCAGCAGCGTGGAGATGCGAACTACACACCAGTATACACAATTAATTGAGTCCACTCCGAATTAGAAGTGGGTTCTCTTCGGAACGGTTCCTCCGAAAGAACGCACCTTGATCTTGGCCGGGATCTTGTTCCAGGATCTCGCGCACGCTCTCCATGAGACTCGCGAGTTGTTCCACAGCCGATCCGTTGGACGGATAAGACTGTACGGCGCCAACCGTGTTCGTGTCCACAAAGCCGTCAAAGCAGGCGAACGCGCCGAAGTGGAAGCGGCTCGGGCGCACGATCCATACGTTGGCGCCGTCGCCGAATTTGGCCGCGAGCAGCTCGGCCGTGTGCTCGTACGAGAACGAATCGTACTCGGCATACGAGCCCGAGAGCCTATCATCCACACCGCAATCGCAATTAGGATAAAAGTGTTTCTGCAGAACCGATTTCGGTGGAACCAGAAAGGATCACCTACATAGAGCAGTGAAAGTCCTGGACATCACCGGGAAAGAAGACGACATTGGCGGTCGCGACGGTCGTCTGGGCAACGCGCAGCAACACGTCGTTGGTGTGCTCGTCCAGGCCCATGGCCGTCACGCGGCGCAGGCCGCGACTGTCGAAATCGCTGGCTGGCGGATCACTCTCGTCCTCGTGTTCCGTGTAATTGTTGTTCTCGTCATCGTCACTCACCGATGGGGTCGCGTCGCGGTAAAACTTGCGCCGGAAAAACGACAAGAGGCCGTCGCTGTCGGTGCGCTCGAGCCGCGTACGCTTGCGCTTGAGCGGCGTGTCGTGGGTGGGCGGTGCCATGTTGGCGGCGTAATGACAAATTTACTGCGATTGTTCGGCGAGCAGCCAATTGAGAAAGTGCAACGGGAGAACAAAAAGAAAGAAGCTCTCGGAACGATTCTTGGGATGGTGCAGTCTTTACTCTCGCTGCGTGGCGTTTCGAACGACGCGTGCAGAATGGGATGGTTTGGGAAGCAGCCAAGTTCGATGTGACGCAGTTGAATCCAATTCCCAACTGCTGGAGGTGGAGTGCGTTGTTGTTGGTTTGTTGGATGTGTTGGGGCGAACCAAGCAGAGGCGATCTGTGTTCCGAAGAAGAAAAATATTCTACAAGCCAACATTGATTGGCTGATACTCTCTGGCTACACATCCGATTGGCTGATGATTGGCTGGACTGGACCGAGAATGTTCTATCATTGGTCAAAACTGGGATATCAGTAAAGCTCAGACGAAACTCCGGTGGAATCAGGTGGAAGAACAACCCACTTGAAGAACGTTCTGCAAGCGGAATTCTCGAATTCCATTTTTCAAGGTGGGAAGTGTCGCGTTTAACAACCCAAATCATGATTTCACGCTTGTATGACCCAACAATACCTTCGCGCGGCTCAACCCGTCTCCTGCGTCACGCGATACCGGTACGAGTAACAGCGAGTCCCAAATCTGCGAGGTCTCCCGTGACGCGGTCCAGCACTGCATGTCGCAGCTGCAGAGACGAGATCTGCGATGTGAGATATTCCAGAAGCTTCGTGCGCCGCAGCTCTCGGTGGAGCTGCTCGCGCGCGTCCACCGATACAAAGTATTGACCTGGTCGCGGATTCTTTGGGCACGTGCGCACGTGGCGGTGGGCCTCTTGCTCGTCGCGGTGGCTAAAGACCAGGCAGTTGGCGCAAAACCGGTAGTTGCACGTCACGAACGCGAATTTCACACCGCGGTTTTCAGTCTTCGACTGCCACGCACGCCCCCCCGGGTGTGGGATATGGCCGCTCTCTCCCGGCATCCAGGTAAAGACGATGCCCCGGAGGGGCCATACCCCGCCCTCCAAGGCGTCTGGCAGCAGCTTGTCCTGGAAACACTCGTGGTCATCCTCGGGTGGAGGCGCAGTCGCTACGACCCTGCGCGGGCATGGACAGATGCCCAAGCGGAGGC
>JAADVZ010000391.1:0-27543 GCA_023335925.1 Pythium phragmitis
CCCCCCCCCCCCCCCAGATTCTACTGACCATTTCACTTGGCAGGCTTCAAGCACCAGCCTCTCCGAGTGAAGCCAACGCTTGGGTGGGTTTATTAACTGAAGTCCATTCCTAGTAGGAATTTCCTGCTCTCAAACAGACTGAAATGATGAACATGCGACCTATTGTGCGCTACCAACGGTTCTGAGACCCTCGGACGGACAGACCGAAATAGACTTTGCACTCACCACAAGAAGACGCCGTCTTCCTTGCGAGAAGTCCATTCATCAAAGGGGAACAACACTAATGGTCGCATCTGTGAGACCAATCCGGGTGGATTTGCGGCTCGCGACTCATCGCACTAGCGCTGACTTTGCCAGCCTGTACGAAGTCAGCGCGCGACACAAGCCCCCAGTCATCAACCTGGAATCGACACTTGGACGACGTTTGTTGGGGCCGGCGAGAAATGAACAGCTCAATGAGTGGATGCGAGCCAACTACACGCGCCTCTCTAGCGTGATGCGGGTCTGCCTAATGGCGATATTCGCGATGTGGGCGGCGCCTCGCTCGGTTGGCCGTATCGTCACACCCATTGCTGCCATCGGCTGCCTGCCCATCGTTATCATGTCTCCACTCATCATGAGCGCCGACGTGTTACACTTACTCTTCCAGCAGCACGAGTTCTGGGACATCGCGGCGACAAGTGCCAACAATTGGGTCGTCGCATCGATTCTGTTTGACGACGCGCGCGTCGCGGGGTGCCTCATGTGCTTTGCTATCAACCTGGTCGCCGTCATGATGGACGCCAACTTCCGCACGATCGTAGTCGCCGCTCGCACTGCGCTAGCGTGGTTTCCGGCCATACTGTGCATCATTCTCGTCTGTGTGATGCGCATCGCCGACATTGAGCCGGCCCGCTTCAAGGCCGTGATCCCAGAAAACAAGATCCAGTTCACACTCGCGAATTGGTTTCTCAACATTAACGCCACGCTGGTGATCTTGATGGCCAAGCTGTCGTTTCGCCGGCGGCGCGTACTTACGAAAGCGTTTCTAACCGATCGTGTGATCCCGTGCTCGACAATCTGTTGGGATTTGGTATTGCGACGCATGGGGTCAGCCAACCAAAAGCACGCGGACTATGCCATGGGCATCACGGCTGCAATTCGAGCCGACGGCACAGCGTGCATACCAAGCTCGGTTTCGAGAAGGCACCAAGCATCGCAATCGGCAGAAGAGAAACTCTCCAAAGACGTTGAGGCCGAGACAAACCCGGCAATGCAAACTCTCCGGGTCATCACGCCAACGCTGGCGTTTCTGGATCTACGGAACGCATTGATACCTGCATGGATGCCCTCGTGTCGTCTCTCCCTCGCCAGCGTCGTCGTATTGTATACCACGGGTGCCGTCGGTCTCTTCTTGGCAGCACTCACCATGTATCTACCTGCCCAGGCAGCGCGTCGCGAGACCGCGTTTGACGATTTTCTCGGACTACTCGCACTCCCGCCGGCGGCGCAAACGGTCGTGCCGGCTGGCTCTCTCTTGTGCACATCGCTCTTCTTCTCGGCATTTATCGGCAGCTACCAGCGCGACATTTTACGTGCTCTTCGTCAGAACTTTGACGTCATGTTCATGGGTCTCCAGTTCCATCTCGGCTGCCTCTGCCTCGCCGACATGATGCACTGGGACACTCGGTGCCTTGCACTCATCGCATGGGATCTCTGGTTCCACTGGATCTTGCTCTGGGACGCGCTTGTACCGGAACTGCGCGACCGCTTCCGCTTCCAGAAGATCTACGGTACGCCCGTGCTCGTGACCATCTTACTCGGGCTCGTGTGGATCGTCTACTCGCTCTTCTTTAGCTCGTACGACGCGCTTGACGATCGCACGTTGGTGCGTGTCGCATGGGGATCGCTCGAGCTCACGATCCGCACGTCGACATTTCTCGTTGGGCGCGTCACGACGGTACTCACGTGGAGTCTGCGCCTCGTGTGGAAAGCCGTACGCGCTGACGAGGACGACCTCGTCTTCATTCGCGGCCGAGTCGAGTACTTTACGCCGCTCGAATTCTTTCCTCCCGTCGTAATCGCAGCAGTAGCGTCAAGTGCGGATACAGATACTGCTCCCAATGCTACCAGGCAACGCCCCTGCCGCTGGCTCGACCGCCTGCGCGCACGACGCGCCGGTATCGCCGCGCGTCCACTTCCTGCGCCGCTAGGTTTCTGTTCGTGACCATCACTCCCGTTTCCCCTAACTTCAATCCGTCGACAGCGCACTAAGTACGCAGCATCGCCTCACTAAGTGCGGTTTGCCCCCTCTCCGCGGCTGGGAAACGACGCACGCGCGGAAAAAAAGGGGGAAGAAAGGGAAGCCACGGCGCTTTGAGTTGATTTCTGCGCTCGTCTCCCGCGTGACGCCAGCCGACTGACGCCATCTCCATTTGCTCCCGTCCAACGACGTCATCCACTGTACGTAGTGTGGGAAGCGGGCGGGCGGCGAATCTCGTTTGCGGTCAAGAACTCAGGCGGCCCGGAAAAGCACCCCATCCCCCTCGTGGTCGAGGTCCCCCCTTTCCCCTCCCTCCCCATTCCCTCGTTGGATACCGCGTGGGGAACCACACGAGCATTGCCCGACACGACCGAGACGCCGGCACTCGTCGTCCCTTCTCTTCTGCGCCATGCTGTTCAAGGTGATCCGCGCCGAGAACTTGCCGGCGTCGGACCTGGGCGGCTCGAGCGACCCGTTTGTCAAGATCTTTTACGACGGCCGCGAAGTGGCCGGCACGCCGCGGGTCAAGCGGAATCTTAATCCGCGATGGGACTTTGAAGTGTCCGTGCCGCTGGTTCACGCCGGCTGGATGTACATGGTGCTGGAAGTCTGGGACCGCGACGAGCTCTCGAGCAACGATCTCCTCGGCTCGATGCGCGTGCCGTTTCCCGACTGGCGCCCCCATGTTGCCGAGTACCAGCGGCGCCTCAAGGAGCTCGAAACCACCAAGCGCAACGAGCCGCTCATGCCGCCGACGGCGAACGCCAAGCTCTCGTCTGTCAAGAATATGCACTCTGCGAATCCATTACTGGTTGGAGAATCGGCCGCGTCTCCGGCGCATGCGCGTACGCCGACGACACGCGGCCGCGGTGGTGGAAACGAACTGCATCGCCGAAGCCGGTCTTTAAACTCGTTCCAGGCCGTCACACGCAACCTAGAAGAGTCGGGCTCGCTGTTTACTGGCCGCGCATCGTCGGTGACGACAGCGCCAGTGTCGACCCCCACGGGGAACTCCACGGCCTCGACAGCGGCGGCGTCGACGGCGTCAACACCCAGCAATATCATGGACGTGATCAAGCCCGTGCTCATCTGGTCGCTGCTCGTGAAAGGTCCGGTTGCGCAAGGCCGCGTGCTGTGTGCGATTCAGTACGAAGAGCGCGATCTCCGGTATTTCATCAACCTGCCGTACGGGACCGACATCCACGATATGTTTTTGCCGCAGAATCCCCGATTCAAGCACTCGTTCCACCATCTCCCGCGCAGTTGGCACCCGGATCTGAACGTGCGGCAACAAGAACTCGCCGCCATGCATGCCGGTACGCCGAAGGACTGTCTGTTCCCGTGGAACGAGAAGCTGCTTCACATGGTCGAGGAAGTCACAGTCACATTCCATGTGAATGAGTCCAACCAGGGCGTGCTCGCGACGCTCGTGCTGACCAACTATCGCCTCTGGGTCGTGCCTTACCGCAAAGTCAAGGGACTCGTCCACGAAGACGTCCACACCATCTCGATTGGCAAGATACTCAAGGCATCCATCTCGCAGCAGAAGCGCGGCAGCAATGCGAATACCGTGACCGTGCTCGAGCTCGAGAACATGGACGCTGGCCATTACCACGTGACGCTCTCGCCGATCTCGCGGCTTCGTGATTCCGTGCGGGACTACTCGAGAGACGCCGAGGCCAAGCGAATCAAGCAGCTGCACAATATTGTCGCCGAGATCGAGTGGCTCAAGCTGGAGAACACGTTTTGTGCACCGTATGATCTCAACCACTTGATTCTTGACGCCAAAGACAATAGCCCGGAAGATATTGTGCGCTTTTACGAGCCCATGCAACCAGCCAGCTCCGTGCCGCCATCGGTAAAACCACCACCGCCTTTGGTGCGAGCCTCGACGACACAAGGTATCCCCAATGAATACGCAGGCGTCGTGAGAGACTTCGTGCTCCCCGTAGCCGCAACCAACGTCAAGACGGTGCCCGCACCAGATCGCCCTTTGGCGCTCCAACACCACGCCAGTGAGTCGACAATAAAGATGGGCAAGGCGCTGCCCGCGTCAAATGGCCATCACATGGCGGCGAGGCGACGCATTCGATTTGACGCTGAAGCCGAATTCCAGCGTCAGGGTGCGTTGGACCACCCGCGCTGGCGCGTGTGCCGCACTAACTTCAAGTATGAATTGTGTCCGTCGTATCCTGCCATGATCCTGGTTCCGGCCATACTTTCGGACGAGGTGATTCGGGAAGCTGCACGATTCCGCAGTAAGAATCGGTTCCCAGCGTTGACATGGGTCCACCCACGCACTGGCGCGCCGCTCTGTCGAAGCAGTCAACCCAATACGGGTGTGCTGCGTAGCAACAACGCGATGGACCGCGACTTGATTTGGGCGATTCGCGATGCCGCAATCACGGCCGAGGCCGCGTGGCGCTCTCCCGCTGCCGCCCCGAAGAAGACGAGTCTACTGCATATCGTCGATGCGCGGCCAGAAATCAACGCGAAAAGTAACGCGCTCGCTGGCAAAGGCCACGAGTCCGTTAAGCAGTATGACCGCGACGGCGTTCCGACGGCGTCGATTACGTTTATGGGCATCGACAACATCCACGCGGTTAGAGCTGCCTTTGATGGTCTCACGCAAGCTCTTTATGAAGTGGAAGACTCGAACTTTTTTGGTGCCGTGCAGAAAAGTCACTGGCTCGAGTACGTCTGCGGTATTCTCCAAGGGGCATCGGAAGTCGCGACGCATCTTGAACGTGGTGATGCAGTTCTCGTGCACTGCAGTGACGGATGGGATCGCACGGCGCAGCTGGCGTCACTGGCGCAGTTGATGTTGGACCCGTACTTTCGTACGCTCGAAGGCTTTGCCGTGTTGATTGAGAAAGATTGGTGCTCTTTCGGCCACATGTTCAAGAAACGTTGCGGCCACCCGACTTCTGATCAGACGTCGCCCATTTTCCAGCAGTTTCTCGACGCCGTCTATCAGCTCACGCTCCAGTTTCCGACGCACTTCCAGTTCAACGAGCTCTTCTTGTCGTCCATTGCCGATGCAGTGTACTCGTCGTGGTACGGGACGTTTCAGATGAATTCGGAGCGCGAGCGGAAGACTTTTCTGTTGAACGTGCCGAGCGTCAGCGTGTGGGATGTCATTCGTGCCTCAACGGACCAGTTCCTAAACCCGCTGTTCAACGGGGGCGATGGGTATGGCGAAGGTAGCGGTGGATCACGCATGGAGCCAATGCTGCCCGTGTGCCGTGTACGCGTCATGCAGCTTTGGTGCAGTCAGTACCAGAAGGCGATCAGCCACATGCGATTGCAGCAGCGCGAATACGAGATGCTCCAGCTCATTCGCCAACAAGAATCGGAACTCTCGCGCGTCTATGCCGTACTTCGTGCGGACCAACGACTCGAATTACGCGCGGTCCAGCTTCGCGCGGATATCTCGAGTATGGCACGCAGCATGAACCTGGAGTACCCGGCAGATTTGGATTCCAATGGCCGCAACAGCGAGAGTGGTCAAAGCAGCAACAGTACAAGCGTCACGAAATCCTCACCGGGGAAGGGCAAGCATGTTGGCATGCGTGTCACCGCAGCGTCTGTGGACTTTCATGATTTGAGCAGCGCAGAATTGGGCTTGCAGGGGGATGCGCAAGGACGCGCTGCGAGCTTTGACGACACGGGCGGCGATTCGTCATCTCCCGCTTCGTCTGGGACGGCTCCTCAAGGCCGACGCAAGTCGATCTCCCGCTCGCGAAGCAACTCCGTACGCCTAAAGAACAGTCTTCTTAACATGATGGGGCACATTGCGGGATCGGCCAATGATAAACCCCACCAGCAAGCGTCGGCCGAGAACACAGCGACACATCAGACGCAGAACCATGCTCAAGTGACGCGGTCACCGAGTCATCACCATCATCACCGACAGCAGCCAGCACTCAGTCAACACGAGATTTTGAAGAAAAACGTTCATCAGCTCGAGTCTCAGTTGGCGAAGCTCAACAACCAAGTGGCGCGGAAGGAAGAGGAAGCAAAACTCATGATGCGGCTCTTTCGTTGTTACAATTACAACCTCCCAGAGAGTGCGCTCACCGACGGTGAGAAAAGTTCATCGCCTGAGGCCAACGGCCAGCAACGCTCAAGTCTGCGGCATCGTCCCAGCTTTGGACGTGGCGAGCGCTTCAACTCACCGAGTGGTTTTTCGCCATCCTCTTCGTCGTCGCGTGGCTCCCCATCGCCGTCGGCGGGACGGCGCCACACGCAACCCGGCGCCAATGAAGAGAGCGATCGCCATTTCATCCCGGGCAGTGCGCCGCTGCTGACGACCAACAAGGTGATCACGAGCAGCTTCCGCAACCCGCAGCCACTGTGGGAACGCGACGCCGATGCGCCATGCTGCAAGCGCTGCAAGAAAAAATTCAAGTCGTTCTACCGCAATCGCCACCACTGCCGCTGCTGCGGATTTGTGTTTTGTGGGCGATGCACGAGCAACCGCATGAATCTGCCCGAGTTTGGTTACTACGACGTCGTGCGCGTGTGCTCTAACTGCTACAACTCGGTCGACGACGGCTGATCGGTGTTGCGCTGACCTAGCATCAGTTCTCGATTCGCTCGATTAGAGTAAGCATTTCGCGGCGTTAACGCTGGCTTCAATGGAGTGCTTTGAAGTCCTCGCCACGCGCTCGAGTCTGGTTGATCGGTAGTGTTTGAAATGAGTACAGGTTCACAGGAAGAGCTTCGCAAGCGTGCCGTCAGTTTCCCCGGGACCCCACTTCGGCTTGCTTCAGAATGCTCCGCACCACGGACCGACTTGGACGCCGACGGCAAGATCGCAAACGCTCGGTCAAAGTTAATGTGGGCCCGCTTGTTCTCTTCTCGCGCGGTTAATGGTGTTATGTGCTGCGATAGGACGGGAAACGCGCCGGTAAACTATCCGCCGCAACAAGCCATTAGAACTCAAGACAAGAATCATAAGTAAGATAACTCCAGCATGTACCCGTTCTGGTGAGTACGTCCCTGGACCTTTGATAGATCCTTCACCCTGACTCAGAAAGCGTGGTGTAGGTGACTGGAGCGTCGTCGCAATGTTTCCCTTCTTGTGGATATGCAGGGCAAGCGCATGCGCTTCGTGGGCATTATACGTCGCGTCCACGGCCGGAGGTACCGTGGGATTCACGTCGCGGTCACTCCTATACTTCTATCAGGTCAGTTTGTCTTTTTATCACGAACACAAAACAGAGCCATGCGAGATCCTCACTTGTACAGTGATAGATTCTTGTGCTGCGCGTTCACTGCCAACGAGTTCCAATCATGGCCGAGCAGCGCCCCTGGGCCTTGCTTCGCGCCTTCGTCTGGTCAAGTATCAAAGTTGGTAGACTGGGACAGACCGCTCTCCTTCATCATCATGGGGGCCAGTACGCACCCAGGCTGTCGTGGCCGAACGGTGTGCTTCGAAAGGCAGCATATTGCTCTTGTGCGCGCAACGTATCGAGCTCGCTGCGGTTGCGCAGGCGCAACGGAAGCATCATGGGCAGTGTCGCCGACGAGTGCATTATTGTGTTGGTGAGACTATGACTCTGGGTGGGGATTGATGAGGATGCTCATTGCTATTATTTCCATTCTGCCGTTCTATTTTAGACGGTTGGGACGATTTTGACGGCGAGAAAAACAAGTTGCGAAGTCGAACTGACGACGACGACGATGCTCGTACAGATCGACACAAGCTAGGGGCTATTCTTTCTGATACCCTTCGGCCGCTGGGTTGCGCAACTGCGAAATACCGCTGTATACTGGCTGGAAGAACGGGTTCTGGTATTCGATCGCACCGCGTAGCAACACGAGCTCGTCCTCGGGGCGGAATCCAAGTCTCCACGCAAGGCGACACGTCCAGAGCATGATCGTGGCGAGCCGATAGCACATGAAAGTGCGCGTGCTGACGACGATTGTGAAGAAGCCACCCAGCGTGCCAACGTTGAGCTCTCGCGAGTGGAGGACGTTTCGATTGTCCAGCACAAGTCCGTACGTGATCACGATGATCGCAAAGATGATGGCGATCATCGCCAGCGTCGCGTGGCACTTTTTGAAGCGAAGCTTGCGCTTGTACGTCGGCAGCAGCGCGTCCGTCAAGACGGACCAGAGAAACCAGAGTGACCACGCGAGGAGGTTCACGCATCGAAAGTCCCAGTCGACCAGGTCAGCGAGACAGATTGTGGCCGTGACAAACTGCAGCGACGTGAACCAAAAATCGAAGTTGTGCAGGAGCAAGACTAAAAGATCGCGCTGGTAGTGCGAGGCGAAGAAGAGCACGTACAGAGACGTACACACAAATGACAGGGCGCCGCACGCGTTGAGTGTGGCGCGATTGTGGTTGTCGCTCACAATGACGAGCACGATGCCCACCATCGCCGAGATGAGTCCGACGGCGCCACACAGTGTGAGCAGTGCAAACGCCGTTTGCGAGAGCCGGCGTTTCTGACACAGCGACGGCACTAGCGTGTGATTGGCGTCGACGATGCAGCGTACGGGTGCGACGACGCGGAAATGCAGGAGCTTGCCAGACTCGAGCACCACGTCTCGCGAACTGTCGCCGCTGCTGTTTTCGCTCGATGCTCCCGGCGAATCGTTCTGGTCCGCGTTGCGCACCGAGCTATCAGACGTGTGCACGTCACCAACGCTAGCAGTAGTGGGCACCCCTGGACTCTTGAGAAGGCGCTTGCTGCGGACCGTGAGCTTGGCGCGGCACACGGCGAGTGGTACGACCGGTCGTGCTTGCTGCGGGAAGACATGGCGCCGCTTGTACGACTTGTTGATGATGAAAATAGCGAGCGTGAGCGAGACGTTGGCCATGAAATTTACTTGAGCGAGACTCCAGTCTTTGCTGGAGGACGGCGGCAGGGCCTTGTAGAAGACGCTTTGGTGGAGCGCGAACAGTCCGAGTGCGATTGCGCATACCGAGCTCAAGACGCCGGCGCGGGCCGTCTCGGAGAGCGTATACACGTCAGCGTCCGAGCAGATCGTGACTTGGATCGACATGAAGGTGATGAATGGGTACCCCAAGCGAATGTCCGGACCGACCTGGATCGCAAAGAGCACCATGCCCATGGTGTTGAGCACGGTGGTGAACCAGAACTCGTACTGGGTCATGAGCATGCGCAGGATCGGCGCACTGAGTAGCAGTAGCGTCGTGACGAGCTTGGGCAGCGCACACAGCATCAGCGGAAATACGAGTGCGCGGCTGATGGGAGCGGGAAGAAACCACGACGTGACAGCGACCAGCCGTGCCGTGTTGGACAAGCGCGTGAGGAAACGGCGGCGAGACGAGTACGCGTGGATGAGGGCCGCGTTAAACTTGGGGCCGAACGCGAGCAGTGTCAGCGTCACGGGGATTTCAAGCAACGGCATCGGCCGCGTCGAGGCGAGCTCGTAGAGGCGAGCATTCAGCGCCGACTCGCTTCGTGCGCTCCGGAATGAGGTGACGACAGGATTGACGGCCATGGCCTTGCAATCGCGAGTTTTGGAAAAGTGGACGAGTGCCACGAAGACGAGCAAGGCGAAGGTGGTCTGGCGAGCTCACGGACTGAGCAGAGGGATTAATGGCGGGTGATTACTTGTCTCAGTTCGGACCCCTTCAGCACCGGATCAGATGAGAACCGGGGACGCGAAAACAACGCGCGGCTGATGTCGTCCTCCCATGTGGGGGAGTGACTGTTGAACTGAGCGTGAAATGCTAATTCTGGAGAAATGTATCAATTGCGCGAGACAGTGAGGACGGGAACAAGACGTAACGGCACGAACAAGGTACAGTTGAGTCACCCGCGTGGGCAGCTGAGCGACCAAATCGGAGACGAGAGTAGGGAACAATACAAGACACAACGAGTGTGACAGGTGAGCCACAACAGCGTTTGCAGAAACATGACGGAACAAGGCTCGTGGCCATTAGAAAACCGTCACGAGCTACACTGAGACGAACGAAAGCAATTGCCATTCGTTTTGTTTAAGGCGTCTTTTTCGACTTGAAGGCGTTAGGAAACACGAGGCATTTCGTTCGAATCCACTCGACGGCTTGTGCGAAAGAGTAGGATTCGTCGAATGCAAACTGCAGCAGCAGCGAAAGACCACAGATGCATTAGCGCAAACGATTCCAGTACCTTCCGTGCTGGAACGTACCCGACTGCCGGCGTGGGAGACACACTCGTGGATGAGATCCGCCACAAACGCGTTCTTCTTGACCTGCATGCTGGCGAACGCGACGCGCTGCGCTCGATCCGCAGATTCGCGCTCAAAGGCTTTGGCGAGTGCTTTTTCAAACGCGATTCGTTCGGGGGACTTTGACTGAGGGGCATCGACGTCGCTGGTCGCGTTCTGTGAGGGGTCCAATTCGTCGAGGAACTTCTTCACAACGGCGGAATCCCCGTTCACGGCAGCATCGTCAATCGCATCGTTAATAGTGGGGTTGATCTGAGGCGTTGGGGAACTCGTTGCGGCTGTGGTAGAGACCTTGGGAGTCGTCGCGCTGGGGAGCTCGTCAGCATCCGACGGCGTAGTTGCGACAAGTTCGTTGTCGTCGTCATTGCCACGTGCTTTGGTCTTCGTGGTCTCTGACACTTCGTCGTCGTCTTCTGGAGGTGGGCTCGTGGTCTCCACCTCGTTGGCTTGGGCTTTGTTGTCTGCCTCGTCATTTGGAATGTCGACTGTTGGTGAGGTCGTTGGCTGCTCCTCGTCCTTGTTGCCATCGTGGGAGACTGATGTGTTGGTCGTGCTTTCATAATCATTTGACGGCACCTCTTCTGTGGATGAGACCGACGGCTCGTTGTCTTTATCGGTCGGTGGCAAGGTCGTCTCATCGTTCCCCGATGTTGTGTCTGCCGGAGTCTCCTCGCTCGTACCCGGCGTATCACTGATGATGTCACCATTGTTGTCGCTCGTGGGCCCAGATTGTGTCTGGTCATTCCCGGTGTCCCCCTCGTCCGTCAGTGAAGATGCCGGATTGGTTGGAGCAGAGACCAACGGCGAGTCTGTCTCAGTTGTCGGCGCTTCCGTAAGCGGCGTCGAGTCGTTAGTAGGCGTGGTGTCCTTGTCTGTGGTGTCGCCTTTACCGTTGGTCGTGTCCACATCTTCGTTCGCTGGGGGGTTGGTTGTCGAGGCCGTCGTGTCATCGCTTGCTTCTTTATCCGAGACACTATCGTCGCCATTATCACCGCCAGTTGCGGGAGCGCCGGTCTCACCACCGACGCCGCTCACTTTTGGAGCGTCCGTCGACGGAGCTGCATCATCCCCCACTGTGCTGGTGTCATCTTCAGCTTTAAGATCGTCACCACCGCCCGCAGTAGGGGCATTCGTCGATGGGGATGCATCGTCATTTCCGGTCGTAGTGCTGTCATCGTTCGTTACGCCATCGCCACCAGCGGTTGTGGGAGTGGCGGACGATGGCGCCGAGTCGTCCGCTGCCGTGGCGCTGTCGTCATCACTAGTGTTCTCGTCACCTCCGCTAGCAGTCGGAGGAGCGTCCGTCGATGGAGACGCATCGTCGTCCGCTGCATTGGCGTCATCGCCTGCGGTCTCTCCCCCGCCACCACTCGCTGCTGGAGCATCCGTCGTTGGAGGAGCATCGGCACCCGTTGTAGCAGAGTCATCATCAGCAGTCGTCTGGTCACCACTGCTCGTGGCTGGAGCGTCAGTCGTGTTGGTGCCATCACCAGCGGCGTCTCCACCGCCCCCGCCAGTCGCGGGGTCCTGGGCTGATGGAGACTCGTCGCCGCCTGCCTTCCCATCTCCACTAGACGCTGTGCTGTTCGTGTCGCTATTAGTTGAGGTTGGAGTGTCCGTATCCGGCACCTTGTCATCCGGGGCCTCAGTGATCGTGGAGACCCCTTTATCCTGTGGCGCCGGCGCGTCGGTCTCACTTGGCTCATCGCCTCCGCTCGCTTCCCCACCACTACGTAGTACCGTCGGTGACGGCGCCAGAATGTCCTCATTGAACGACGATGTCTGCGTCTGCACGGGCACGTCGCCGTCGATATTCACTGCCGCCGCCGCCGGTGCACCGTCGATACTCTGGGAGGAGATCACGTTCCCGTCCATGTCAAATTGCGGTGGCGTGGCCGCTACTCCTCCCCCTCCTCCGGTTGTCGACGCCTTCTTACACAGCGACGCAATGAGCGGGTGCACAAACTCAAACGCGGCCTTGTCCACGGCGCGGCCTCCACTCTGTCCATTCCCATCCACATCCGTCCGTCAGTCATGCCCAAATCTCCACCCCGTATTTCTCCACACAACTCTACCATTTCAAAGACGCTGGCCACACACGCGGCCTCGCGGTCGTAAGTCTCTTGGAGGATCTCGGCGATCGGCTGCTTGACCGTCTCGTCGAGATCCGAGTGCTGCACTTTGCTCAGCACGCCGTCGCGGTGCGCAGTCAGTCGACTGAGGTACTCGCTCTCGGTCACGACGCCGTCGCCGTCGCCGTCGAGCGCGTCAAACGTCGTCGCCCCTATGTCGGCCACGAGCGACTCGAGCAATGTCGACGCCTGCAGCTGCGTTGTCACGGGCGCTTCCCGGACGGCGTCCGTCTCGGGCGGCTCGACAAACGCCACGAACGCAGCCGTCGCGGCCGCCGCAGTGAGCAATGCGATCGCCGTGCCCACGGCCACACGGCGGCTCGTCGTGGTCGACGATGCGCGCGCGTGAGGGAACGCCGGCCGCACAAACGCCTGGCCTTCTTCGTCGCTGTGGCTGCCATACGAAGCCTTCATCATCGTACTCCTTCCGTACTGCCGGCTACAGTACTTACTGGTCCTGTCGTGGAACCAGCCAAGAGATTGAGTGACCTCTTCACCCCCAGCCCAGCAGCTCCATTGGGATACGGAGGAGATCCCCACGCACGAAAGATCGCGGCGGCTCTTCCCCACCGCACAATGCCGCCTGGTCCCGGCCAAGAGTCGCGACTCCTCCCTCCGTCGTCAAGGCGATAAAGAGAAAGATCGCGAGGCAAAGGCTACAAGCATTTGATAAGGAGAATAGGCCACTCTACAGTCCGCTAGACACACCACTGTAGTCGGTAGAGAACGAAACACCCAGTACAGCAGCTCTTTACTGGAAGGGCAGCTCTTGCGCGATGACCTGCGCGCGGCCAATGACGTAGACCTTGGCGCCGAGCGAGCGCAGCGTGTCGTGCGGGAGCACGTTGCGGCCGTCAAAGACAAAGGCCGGCTTGGTCATGTCGGCGTAGACGCGGCCATAGTCTAGCGTCTTGAACTCGTCCCACTCGGTGAGCGCGGCGATGGCGTGCGCGTCGCGAGCCGCGTCGTACGGGTCGCTGTGGACCGTGAGCAGCTTGTGGAGGTCCGGGTGGGACGCCTCGCTCACGCCCTGGTACGCGAGCTCCTTCATCATCTCTTCAATCTTGACCTGCGGGTCGTAGACGCTCACGCGCGCGCGCTCATTGAGCAGCGCCTTGACGATCGCGGCCGCGGGCGTCTCGCGCACGTCGCCCGTGTCTTTTTTAAAGGCAAAGCCGTAGATGCAAATCTTCTTGTTGGTCACCGTGTTGAACATGCGGCGCACCATGGTCGTGGCGAACCGCGTCTTTTGGTACTCGTTCATGGTCACGACGCCGCGCCAGTACTCGGCGACCTCGGGCAAATGGAACGTCTGTGCGAGGTAGACGAGGTTCAAAATGTCTTTTTGGAAGCACGAGCCGCCAAAGCCGACCGAGCAGTTGAGGAACTTGGCGCCAATGCGGTCGTCGGCGCCGACGGCCTTGGCGACCTCGTGGACGTTGGCGCCCGTGGCCTCGCACACGGCCGAGATCGAGTTGATGCTCGAGATGCGCTGCGCGAGAAAGGCGTTGGCCACGAGCTTGGAGAGCTCCGAGGACCAGACGTTGGTCGTCAGGATCTTGTCGCGCGCGACCCAGTGGTTGTAGACCCACACGAGGCGCTCGACGGCGGCGCGGCCCGTCGGCGTCTCGGGCCCGCCAATGAGGATGCGCGACGGCGTCTGGAGATCGTCAATGGCCGTGCCTTCGGCCAGGAACTCGGGGTTGCTCAGCACTTCGAACTGGAGCCCCTTGGCGTTGGCGCTCAGCACGGCGCTAATGGACTCGGCCGTGCGCACGGGCACGGTCGACTTTTCCACGACAATCTTACTGGTCGTCGCGACCTCGGCGATCTTGCGCGCGCACGCCTCGCAGTTCTTGGTGTCGGCCGCGCTGCCGGCGCCAATGCCGCTCATCTTGGTCGGCGTGTTGACGCACACAAAGATGATCTCGGCCTCGTTAATGTACTTGTCAATGTCGGTCGAGAAAAAGAGGTTCTTGCCGCGGCGCGCGTCCACGAGCTCTTTCAAGCCCGGCTCGTAGATGGGCAGCTCGTCGCCGCTGTTCCACTTGGCGATCTGCTCCTCGGAAATGTCGACCACGACGACCTTGACGTCGTGGCAGAAGTGTGCAATGACCGCCATGGTCGGCCCGCCCACGTAACCGGCGCCCATGCAGCAGATCGTCATCTTGAATTCGTCGGCCATGGCGGAAGAGGCGGTGGAAGAAAGTTGGGAAAGTTGGGAAAGTTGGAAAGTTGGAAACTGGGCCTGTCCTGAAAGAGCGCGGGGGCAACCGAAGCGGTGGCGGGCGTGGGGCACGAGCCGTCGCCGCCTCCCACGTTCCTCCACGTTCCAAGATCACTTCAGAGGAGTGATGGTCGTGGACATAGATGACGGAATCAACTCGGGGGGGGAGTTTTGCAACACAATCTGCAACAAATGCAACAAATGGATAGGCAATCAAGCCAACACGGAATATCGCGCGACCGGTTTCATTTACAGCTGACCTTGTTTCCCTATTATTACTCTGATACATCTGTTTCATCATTGTAAACCCCTACCCCTTTCTCGAGCGATGTGTGCTTCAGTGTATCCATTCCACGTACGTCAGTCGCTCGGCCCCAGACCTAAGATTCTTGGCCAGCGGCTGTCCGGCCCCACACTCCGGATACACTTGTATACATGTATACGTATTATCGTGTTTATCAAACAGTACGAAGCCGACCAATAAACCCACACATCCTTATGGGTCATACAGTAAATAGCCTCGTGGGCCATGAGGATGTGTGGACTTGCTGGTTCGTTCGTGGATACATGACCAGGCTGGTAAACTCACCCATGGCTCATGGGTGAATATCACCAGCCTGGGGATGTATCCATATCCATTATCGGTTGGACTTGGTTTAGATTCGCGTTAGTCGTCCAGCCCAGTTCAGGTTGAACCCGACCTCTCCGTCATCGTCCAGTCTGGACATCATTTCTGGACGACTGATACTCCCATCCAGAAACTGATTTCGGTGGATAGCCTTTACACAAAAATCCAGCGATATATGTACCCATTGTACTTCTATGCAAGATCAGATCTACACTGTACTGCCCAAGGGCTCCGGGTACTTCTCTAGAGACTCTGCAGATCCCCCGATGCTCTTACGTCAGCGATGACGTTCCGACAGCCGCTGGACTCATCGCACTGGGCTTGTTCTTCTTTCCACCGCCAGTATGAGCCCGCGGCAGCAAGTACATGGCGAGTATCTCCCTGTTGGCACTGAGGAACTCGAGTGCTTGCGACTCGACGAGCCGTTTCGTCGACGGCACGAGCGCGTCCCCACCGCGGCCAACGCGGACTTGCGCCATGGCCGTCGCGCCCTTGACGTCGCCCGTCTCGGTGAAGAATTTCGTCACGTCTTCGACGAGCTGCCGGACGCCGTCGTCGCGCTTGAGGAACCCGTCCAGCCGGACGCAAAAGTCGGCAAAGCGATCGTGGCACAGGGCGCTGGCCCACTTTTGCCGGAAGAAGGCAATCCAGTCGTCCACGTACAGGCTGGAAAACGACGCGATCGCCGAGTTGAGAAACGACTCGTGGAGACCGACAAGACTCTGGAGGTTGGAGACCTCCAGTGTCTCGTCTCCTAAGTACTCGAGCCGCTGGAGCACGCCATAGTCGTCAAAGAGGAGGCACGTGTACCGAGAGGAGGGCGAGGACGTGACGCGGGTCGGCAGCACTTGGAGGGACAGAGTGTTGGTCAGCGACGGCACGCTGATCTGCACGTAGCTCTTGCCGCCGACGATCCGAGCCGTGCGAACCACGGGCATGTGCATCTCGGGCGGCGGCACGACGTGATTATTTCCATTTGTCATTGGCGACAGCAACAGGGAGGCACTGGCATTCCCCAGCGACGGCGCACTATTAGAGCCCGAGAGGCTCTTGCGCGAGCTCGAGCTATGCAGCAGCGAGTCGTCCGCTGTGGTCGTCACGGGGGAACCTGTAGCTGCGCAGGCGGCAGCGAGCGGATCCAAGATCCGCAGTAACGAGTTGGCGAGGAGCTCCCCACACTCGCGAGCGTTGTAGTGTTCATGGAGCTTGGCGTGGATGAACCGCCTTGAGAAGCGGCAGAGGCTTCCGGCCGCCAGGATATGCGGGTCGGTCGTACGCATGAGTCCATTGACGACGAGCCGTCCGTCGTAGACGAGACCACTCTCGTTGATCGCACGGAACGCGTCATAGTCGGCGTCATTGTGCTGGCAGCACAGCAGCCACGCACAGGGCACAAGCGCGGGAGGAGTAGGAGCCTGGCCGTTGGCATGGTGGTGCGTCGTATCAACGGGCAGGACACTCATAGCCGGGACCGTGTGCACTCCTTCTAGCACCGTCGGGTCGCCACTCTGGACGGCGAGCGACTGGATCTTGGTATTGTACTGGACCATCACGCCATGGCGGGCGTACTCCTTGTCGATCTCACTCTTGATTTGGGCATCTTCGAGGACCGAGTCCCTCGCTGGCGAGAGGTGGACAATGCGTGAGCCATCCACCCCGAGTGCCAGCAACGCCTGGATCACTTGTAACGAGAACAGCGAACTGCCATACACGGCAATGCGTTCCTGTGACTCGTGCTCTGCCTTGGAGAGCTCGTCGCGTTCGTGTTGGAACTGCGAGCGGATCCATCGTGCGGTGCGGACAGAGCCAAGGGAGATCATCTTGCTCGGGACTTTGGCTGCGGCATACGTGTCGCCGTCAAAGGCAGGGAACTTGCCCAGCGCCGTTGCCGTGCCGTCCTGGAGACCCGTCGTGAGCACCAAGTAATCATACGGGAGACACGAGCCGTCCTGCAAGACAATGGCCTTGGCGACGCGGTCGATCTGCATCAGTTTGCTCTCGACCACGCGCACGTGGGTCGGCAGACTGCACTGATGGAGCTCGGCAAACGTCAGTCCACTCTTACGGGCAAATGCCAGCGGATCGTCCGCTTCAGTTGTCTCCTCGGCGAGTGGGTTTGGCTCGAGACTTGGCGCAGTCTCAATCCCGAGAGGAGAGACGATCGTTAGGTTTGTGAACCGCAAATACGGCACACTCAGCAGCCTCTGCAGTGCGACCACCGCCGTGTCGGAGGCGCCGACAACCACGACGCGGTGGTTGAGGACCACTTTCGCTTCGCTCAGCAGCTTTTTCGTCACGACAAAGAGTGCAAACGCGTCATGGTCCCGTAGCTGCTGGACGCGGGCCGTGTCATCTGGGTACTGCTCGACCTCGTCTTTGCTAATGAGAATGCTTCGTCGAGGCGGCGCAAGTAGAAACTCGTGGACCACGGAGCTGACACTGTGCGAGGGTCTCTCTTGGGCAGTGCCAATGGGGACCTGGTAGAAGAAACAGCTCTTGTGGAAGCGCCTCGAGATCTCCCGAAGCACAAACCTCCCGGCCGCAGAGAAGACGGGGTTGAGCACAAATTGCGTCACGATCGCGTGGTCTTTGGGGCGATGGTGGGCCAAGAGCAGTCGCTCATCCAGGTGGAAGTGATTCCGGAACGCACCCGTGGTCTCATGGTCCCGCTTGAGCACCACGACCCCAACGACCTGCGACGAGCCGGCTCGTACCACAAACGCGGCGTGCTTGGGATTGTCTTCCAGCTCCAGGTCGAGTTCCTCAAACGCCAACGCCAAATCGTCCTGGAGACTTGCACGAACGAACGGCGTGACGGTCTCCAATAGTGGCTCGAGTATCGCATCGTTAGGGGTTACCTCGACACGAGAAACAGTGAGCTCGACAGCGTCCACAACCGTCTGGCCATCACTGCCCACTGGGTGGAAGAACGCAACGGCGTCGCGGTGCAACACGTACAGCACGTGCGTAAACGTGCTGTTGGCACGCGGCACCGCGAGCGAAAACACACGAAGAAAGCTGGGCTCGGAGGCGTGCGTGGGTAGTGTGAGCAAGCAGAACTCCCTGTTTGGGAACGCGGCAAACGCGTGGACCACGAGGTCCAACGCGCCGCCGGCGTCAAAGCGATCGTCCATCGAAAAGAGCGTGATCGCAAAGCAGTTTTGCTGGGCGCGGGCATTCTCCACTCGCTTCCAGAGTTGGGCAGATGTCTCTGGATCACTACTGGATCCAGAAGTCGACGCATACTGGGACGCTACAGCCGCCTCGGCATCCACCATGCGCTGGAAAATCGGTGCCGTGAACGTTTGAACGACGGTATCTGTAGGCAGCAGTCCATCGCACTGGACGATCTGGACGCTTTGGTCTCGAAAGGCACTGAGCACGGCGTCACAGTTCGCATGGTACTTTTCCAGGCGGTTGCAAATCGTGGTCTCATTGTCGTCGGACCGCTGGATCACGCGGTCGCGCACATCCGGGGGTGGCACGTTGAACGTCACGTGGTAGGTTTTCCCGGTCACCGGATCCACGCGACGTCCAGAGATGCGCTTCACGACTTCTTCATCGGGCACGTCCAGCACGAGCACGTGGTCCGGAGTGACGCCCTGTGCTAGCATGGCCTGTGCCTGCACAGCCGTGCGGGGGAACCCGTCCAGCAGCCAGCCTCTCGTGACACAGTCGCGCTGCTGGAGTCTCTCCAAGATCACGTCGATGATGAGCTCGTCCGGTACGAGTTCGCCAGCCTCCATGAACGCCTTGGCCTTGAGACCAAGCGCTGCGCCGGCCTGGGTACTCGCACGTAAGATATCACCAGTCGACAAGTGGACCACATCAAGGAGCTCCACGAGTTGCTCGCATTGCGTGCCCTTGCCCCCGGCCGGCGGCCCCGTGATGATGAGTTTGGGTGGAGAGAGGTGCTGCTTGCGTACTAAATATCGAAATTTCTGGGCGTTTTTGACGCGGTGGACGACGCTGATGACTGTGTCGCCAATCTCTTGCTTGGGCTGAAGCCCATCGACCGTGAGGATCTTTGAGACGCGTCGGAACACGTCCACGACAGCGTCACAGTTCTCATGGAACTTGGTCAGGCGGTTCCGGATGGTTGCCTCGGTATCATCTGACCTCTGGATCAGGCGAGCCCGAAGGGCCTCGTCCTGTGGAGGCGGTGGGTTGAATTCCAAGTGGTACGTCTTACCGGTCTCTGGATCGATCCGGCGTCCAGAAATACGCTTGACGACTTCTTCGTCTGGAACGTCCAGCTGGACGACCGTGTCCGGAAGGATCCCGAGCCGGATCATGGCTTGTGCCTGGCTCGCCGTGCGAGGAAAGCCGTCCAGTAGCCAGCCGTGAGCCACACAGTCTTTCTCCTCGAGCCTTTCCAGGATCACATCAATGATGAGCTCGTCCGGCACGAGCTCACCCGCGTCCATAAACACCTGGGCCTTCAACCCCAGCGGTGCGTCGGCCTGGATACTCGCGCGTAAGATGTCGCCCGTGGATAAGTGGACCACACCAAACTCCTCGACCAACAGCTCACACTGTGTTCCCTTGCCGCCCGCGGGTGGACCCGCGATCACGATCTTGGCCGGCGCAATGCTCAGCGGACCCAGCGGACCAGCGGACGGATCACTCGGTGCCAGGTTGTTGTAGGCATCCAACTCGAACGACTGCTGCAGCGGCAGTACGTTTATCTCGTTGGAGATGGCGAGCACGCCGACGGCGCGGCCAGCGACATCGCCAGGCGCGGTCCTGCCGGCCTCGGCGACGAGGCAGACATTGCCCGCGTCCTGGTCCTTGATGAGCTCGGCGAGAAAGTAGTCGCCAAACTGGCGCGTGAGATTCTCGTGCTGGCCATTGAGAATGGGCTCGAGATCGTCGTGGTCTTCGACACGCGCGCGGCGCACGTGGACGCTGGGCAGCGCGTCGTTCGCCTTCGATTGGTACAACGCAAACTCAGCGAACGCGCCGTCCAGCGGTCCGGCCAGGGACGAGCGGTTGGATCTGGCCGGCACGCGTTCAAAGCACTTGTGAAGTCCACTTGGGTCGGTCTCGAAGTCAATCGACTGCGGCAGCACGAGAAGCACGCGCTCTCGGTGCGGTAGTGTCGTGTAGGCTGCGTGGAGAAGCTGCCGTAGGATCGCTGAGGAAGTCGCAGGACGCGATGGCGCGCCAGAGGCCGGAGCGGTGGGTTGTTTCTGGGCAAAGTAGGTCAAAAAGACCCACGTGGACGCCCTCGACAGCTCGTATTTCGCCTGCAGATACGCGCGGAACGCCTCCGTGTGGTCGGCCAGCTCACTCGTGAGCGGCGGCGGCTTGTCGTCGAACGTACAAAAGCCCAGCACCCGGTCGGCACGGTGCGCGTCCGTGAGTGTGAGTGCGAGCTCCGAGGTCTCAATGAGCGAGCCAAGCTGCGCCGTCGCACGAGGTCCAAAGAACCGCTTGCGAGTCGCCGTGTCGGGCAGGTCCAGCGCGTCCGAGACGTCGCGCTGGTCGGCATCGACGGCGCGACGCACGGAATAGGAAGAAGAGACACTCATGGCCTCCGGAACTGCAGTGGGCGGAATCGTATAGGTGCTGTCACAGCAGCAGCCGCCAGTCAATGTGCTGCTTGCGTTTCCCATCGCCGCGGCGTGGTGCTGGTGCCGAGAATAACCCAAGCAGCTTTTCTCCGTTACAGTCTCCGTTACACGATTGGTGGATTCTGCACTTTCTTCCTCCTTGATCAGACCATATTATCAGTCTCAGATCAAAACTTCGAATTTATGAGATCTGAGAATCGATGGCTACAGTTTGTATAGAGTTATGACCGTGCGCGGTCGCTTTTCTTGGACTTTTCGGAAGCCTTGCGCTTGTTGCTGCCACCAAAAAGCGCGCGCTGCGTCCAGGCCTTGACGGTCCTGGAGAAGCCAAAGAAGCCGAGACCTTTGACGACCACAAGCTGATTGCTGTTGGCCTCGGCGGACCGCACTTCCTCTAGCTCACCAAGCCGGTCGGCCGCTTCGTTGTGGTCAAAGTCATCGACCGCGAGCAGCTCACTACCCGAAAAGCTCAGGAACGGCAGCTCGTCGCGGTGGAACGCGTACAACACGAGCTGGCGACGACTGCTTTTGCCTGTGACAGTGGTCACGGGAGCAGGCGCCTTCTTGCCTGCAGACGTCCACGAGCTGAGGTTGCTGGATGCGGCTCTCGCTAGAGCGCTCGAGTGGCTGTTGCGGCGCTGCTGCATCTGTATACGATGCACAGAAGACACGAGTGGATCCACGCGAACGGAGCGGAAGCCCGTGGCCACCACGGGCCGCTGGCAGCCCTCGGGAAGCGCCAGCAGCAACACGTCCTTGTCTGGAAAATCTTGAAACGCTGTTGAAAGAGAGCGTTAGCATCCCCCTCTAGGTGACTCTCTCAAGACCCTCGTACCTTTCGTGAGTAGCAGCTGCGCGCGGCACTCGTGGTCGGGTTGCATACTAAACATGCTGACGACAAATGCGTTGTTGCGAAGCAGACAGGTCTCAATCGTCTCAAAGAACTGCTCGGCGATCACTTCGATGGGTTTCGTGCCGTCTGCGACTGAAAGATCGCACGCGCCCTTGAACACGCTGCGGACGTGGTCGCAGTTGGCGTGGTAAGCCTGCAGCCGCACGCGCACGGTCTCCGCAGTGTCGTCGCTGCGCTGGATGCACCGCGGCGCGATCTCTGGACTCGGCGGGTTAAACGTCTTGTGGTACGTCTTTCCAGTCTCTGGATCCAACACCCGTCCAGAAATGCGCTCAACAATGTCGTCGTCCGGCACGTCCAGCACTAGCATGGCGTCGGGTACGATTCCCTTCGCGAGCATGGCCTGCGCCTGTGCGCGCGTGCGTGGGAACCCATCCAGTAACCAGCCACGCTGGACGCAATCCGGTTTCTCGAGTCGGTCCAGAATCAAATCAATGATTAATTCATCCGGCACGAGTTCGCCAGCGTCCATGAAGGCCTGCGCCTCAAGTCCGAGCGTCGCGCCGGCCTGGATACTCGCACGCAGCATATCCCCTGTGGACAGGTGGACCACGCGGAACGCCCTCACAATCCATTCGCACTGCGTGCCTTTCCCACCGGCCGGTGGTCCGGCGATCACGAGCTTGGGTACGTGGCGTATCCGGATGGGCCGCCGCATCTTCTTAGCATTGTACACGTCCCGCACTAGCCGCCGTGTGATCGACTCCTTGGTCCTCGCCGCGTCGACGCTGATGAGCGGTACGTGCTTCATAAACACATGGGCAATGGCCTCACGGTTGGCGTGGTAGTACACAAGCCGACGTCTTACGTGGTCCTCGCGGTCCTCGAGCCTTTGCACGACGTGGTCTTGTCTCGGTGCCGAGGGAGGGTCGAAATCCAAATGGTAGAGCTCGCCATTCTCTGGATCGAGCCGTCGTCGGCAGAGTCGTTGGACCACGTCGTCATCCGCGAGGCTGAGCGTGATCACGAGATCTGGCAGCACGCCCTGGGAGACCATGACTCGGGCCTGCAGCTCTGTACGTGGGAAGCCATCCAGCACCCAGCCGTGGGTCCTGCAGTCAGCGTCGCTCAGTCGCAGGAGCACCATGTCGAGCACGAGCTCGTCGGGCACGAGCGCGCCGCTATCGATCGCGTGCTGCGCCTGCAGACCCAGCGCCGTGCCCTGAGCAATGTGGGACCGCAGCATGTCGCCCGTGGACAAGTGGACGACGCGGAACTCGTCGGCGAGCGCGCGGCTCTGGGTCTCTTTCCCCGCTCCCGTGGGCCCACAGACGACGATCTTTGGTGGGCCATTTGGAGGGCTAGTGGTGGTGGCAATGGAGCTGTCTGTAGAGCGAGGCAGAGCGCCATGGGATCGGTAGAGTTCCGAGAAGAGCTTGGCAAAATCGCCGACGCGGTCGCTGTCAAACGCGTCCGTGCACGCGAGAAGTCCCGCGGGGGCATTGACTGTCATGGACTGTGCCACGTAACACACGTGGTGGGCGTCCTGCGCCGCCACCGTCTGCGCAAGGGACGCCGTGTGGAACCACGCGTGGTAGGACGCGCCGTCGGCGAGGCGCCATTGCATTTGCTGGTTCTCCACGATCGTTTGCAGCGTGCGGAGATCTCCGCTCACGGCTCGGCGCACGTAGACACTCGGTGTGTAGTCGACCCGCACGGCCCGGAAGAAGCGAAAGAGCGCGCCGCTCGAGAGTGAGATGGAATCAGAGCACGAGAACGCCTGGTGGAAAAGCCCGACTTCCTCCAAGTCGACGCCCACCGGCACGGGCAGCAGCAGGCCGCCGATACTCGACTGCGTAGTAAAGACGTGGTGGAGAAGCTGCGTGACGATGCATGCGTGGGCAAACGCCGGGTCCTGCCGGAAAGATGCGAGCAGCACACAGCCGTTGGCGCGACCAAACAGCACGCGCTTGCTCAAGTACTCGGTGGCCTCGGGCCACTTGGCGAGATTCGCGGGCACGCGGTTGTCAAAGGCCGCAAAGCCCACGACCTTATCCGAGGCCGAGTCCACGACGCAGAGCGAGAGAAAGCACGTCTCGATGAGTGCGCCCGTGTGCAAAAGCCCAAAGAGCCGGCGCCGGTCCGGAGGCTCGGGCCACTGGAGCGCGTCCACGGCCGCGGCGTCGGCCTCGGTACACGCACGCACGGCGAGCGGCATGGTGCAGGCGGCAGGCGGAATGCCGTCGCATATGGAGGAGAAGACACGGATGGGTCACGAGTCCATTTATAGATAGCTGCCGAGTCGGACGGCGCGTAGATCGCCAGCCATGTCATGCAGTATTAGGCTTTCTGATCCCCTCATGAAGACGTCTCGCGTCGTTTCAGGATCCACTAAGTTCGATGGACCGGGTACTAAGTTCGCTTCGCTTTCTGATCCCATTTCAGGATCCACTAAGTTCGCTGGCGCGGATACTAAGTTCGATTCGGCAGTTCAATTCATTTGGGGGCTCACTTGAATTGCACATCATCACCCTGGCCTCTTCATCTGCAAACGAAAGGATCCGTCTGTGATGGCACCACCGCCCACTGCCGCGCCGCGCGTGACGCTGCACCGCTTCCTCGCGCCCTACTATGCTCTCAACGCGACTGTGCCGCTCGCGTATTTGGTGCTGCGCCACTACTTTTGGACGCGGGCGATGGAGGAGCGAGAGGGCTTCCTCAACATTCCACGAGTGGGTTATTCAATTCGCGCTCTCTTCAATAGTCTTTTCGCTCATTATCTCTCAATGCTGCCTATAGGAACAAGAAGTGTTTGTGCTTGTGGTTGTCATGTACGCGATCAACTACCGCAAGAAGGCGACGCTCGACGGCCGCGTCGCCATGCTGCTCACGTACGTCAAGACGGGAGTGCTGGCCGCGCTCTACTACATGGACCGCCGCCTGCTCGGCTGGATGCTCGTCTACTGCGCCAGTACGTCCAGCGCCTTCTCTTATTAATGACTCGACCATGTTCTGATCCCTTGGAGTGTATGGCGCAGTCCTCTTCATCGCCGTGGGCCATCCCAAGTACGCCGGTCCTCACAACATCACGCCGTTAAACCCCGCGACTATGGAGCAGTACATCAAGCGCATGGGCGGGACCAAGCCACCGTCTTCCGGTGGCAGCAAGAAGAACGTCTCGTGGCTCGTCTATCTCTACGCCGACTGGAGTGACCACTGTCTGCAGCACGACCCGCTGCTGGCCGAGCTCTCGCTCACCTTTGGCTCCGACACGCTGCGCTTTGGCAGCGTCGACCTCGCCAAGTTCCCCGAGCTCGCGCGCGACCACCAGATTGACGTCTCGACTACGTCGTCGCAGCTGCCGACGCTCATTCTCTTTCAGGGCGGGGAAGAAATCGATCGGCTGCCGCGTATCGACGCGCAGGGGAATGCCGGCAAGGTGCGGCTCGACCGCGCGGGCGTCATTGCCGTGTTTCGCCTCCAAGACCTTAAGGAAGGCAAGAAACGTGCGTTCCACGCCAAAAGCAAATAGAAACAGCTCCGATTACTGTGTGCAGAGCATGCAGCCGCCCAGATCCATGCCGAAGGGATCTGGATTAATTTGGACTATGCGGGTGGCACTGCTGTGGGAAAGTCCCCGGACTTGAATGATCCAAGTCGCTACCCCGAAATCCGATACATGTATCAGTGTCACACGAGATCTCGGAGTACGATGGTGTGGACTGTGGGGCTACTCCATGGTGGAGCTTCTTCGGACATGCGTATGGCAGTGTGCCAGTGGCGACGACCAAGGTGAACGCTAACAAAGTTCATAGCTATTGGGGATGTTCTCATGGATCCATGTGCTCTGTATGTACTGTACGGCGCTTCAGGTGAGTGTCATGGACTGTCTGATGCGTCATTGCGATCGTTGTGGTGATGTACAGTACATTACAGTACGGTACATGTATCCACGCTGGCGAGATTGGGAGTGTGCTGGAAGCATGTACATGTAATAGTGCTTTACGTGTATCCGCGGTGGGGAGACTCAATAGAGAACTTTCGCAACGCAATGGGACACTTTTATCACAGAAAATCCAGCGCCGTCGACTGGATGGTCGAGACTCTACTCGACTTGAAGCAGCTCCTTTCTTTCAGTCATCATTGGAGACAGGACTCCGTCAGTACAGTACTGTGTTCAGTTTCGTGGGGGATCCCACGGCTGCGGTTGCTGCAACTTGCAGCAACCGCAGCCGCTTGGACTCTGTCGAACGTCCCGATTGGTGGTCGGGTTCCATTCGCGCCGCCCACAACACCTTGCTGTACCGATGGAGTCAACAATCTCTAAAGCGGCCAGAACGCCTTGGGAGAGTCTCCTAAATAACAACGTTATCACGAGGCGAGCCTTACACTGCGTTGGGCTGAACGGAGTCAAGACATCGACTGAGCGAGCTATACGGATGTAGTAACTTTCGCTGATCGGCGTGGCCACCAATTAATTGAGGCCCCAGACGCCTAAGAACGGTCGATGACAACGAGGCAGAGCTGTGAACCTATGAGTCAATGCTGTTGCTTTTCCAGGCAGAGAGGCCAGCTTCAGATGGAATCGGAAGCCTGCTGGTTCTGATCCAGTCCGGCTAACGTTGCGTCGTGCAGTGCTGAGTCAGCGGTAACATCTCTCCATTCGACCTCTCCCTTGTCCTGACGAACCAACTCAAGTCTTGCTCCCCTGAGCCGCTCTAGTGGAGCGCTTGGCCGCGAGCGGTTCGCAGCCCGCGCAAATCTGGCTGGCACCTATTGCGACACTGGGGTTTTCACCCCTTCCCATTTGTTGCACGGACCACAAAATACATAACAGAGACGGTCGCTATCGGATACATGTGCATGCACCTGCGAGGCAGAGCAGGCGGAGTGATCCAGCTTTCAAAAGGTTCTCAAAGGAAGGATGAGTCTGTTTTCGTGCCACGTGTCGGGCAGGTCATACAAAGAACTGCCACTGTACGTGCACCAACGGCAATCCCATGCTTCACTCCATTTTGTATTTACGGTATCTTCAGACAGCTGCTCCTTGCTGGACTCCATCCATAATCCCAATGGGAGTTCCATTTAGATCTCAATGCGGAGATCCAAATCTTGGAAGACAAGGATGGCGACCTGACCATTTGCAGCGGCGCATTGCGGCACAGTCTCGCTATCCCCCGACGCAAAATTTGCGATACAGGGGCTCATTTACAGTGCTCATTTACTGTATTATTGGGGTGCCCGTGGAATGGGCACCTGTATGTCTGGCACGAGATGGACGAGCCCAACGACCGGACAGCAATCGCGAAGAACTGCAAATCCCCAGCGAACAAAACCCTTCATTATTTGTATCTGTATAAACCGATGTTCATAGATATTGGAAGATCGGTATATAGTGGTGATGTACGTACTCGAAACCTTATACCCGTTAGTTGACGATATATCAGTCCTGTCACGCAGTGATGCCATGTCTCCAATTGAGTGTGGTCTTTGGATCCGAACAAAGATCGGCCAGAGGGAACCTCTCCGTGGGAGACGGGATACTCTGAGTATCCCGTGGGGTGAAGCTGCCCCGTCCGGCATCGTGACCCCTGTATTTGCGTCGCCCACCACGACATACCGTAATCATCGATAGATGGGGGGGGGGGGGGGGGGGGGGGGGGGGGGGGGGGGGGGGGGGGGGGGGGGGGGG
>JAADVZ010000392.1:0-27317 GCA_023335925.1 Pythium phragmitis
ACAAACGAATGCACTCTACTCAGAGTAGAGTGCATTCGTTTGTTCGGTCGCTTCTGTTGTCAATTGTTGTTGGACTGCATTCTGACCGACTTGCAGTCGCGACTCGCGACTGCAATACAGTACAACACACGTTTCTTCCAAGTTGGAAGTTCCAACAACCAAAGCACCAACGTCTACGCCAACACCAAGGCGCGAACGCTGTCCCCCCCGTATTGACCCCACCTTGGGCGCCACCTCCATCATGAGCCGCCTCGTGGTTTCCATCAGCCACGTCGAGTTCACCGAGACGGACCAGACGTTCTACGTCGTCAAGGTCACGCAGGACGCCGACGAGTGGGAAGTGCGCCGCGGGTACTCGGATTTTCGCCATTTGCGGGACGATGTCTCGCGCGTGCTCCGCGACGACAAGCACCAGATTGTGAGCGATGAGCCGTCCAAGGTATTTGCGCAGAGCTTCCATCAGTTACCATTTCCCGGCAAGAGGCTTTTTGGCTCGAAAAAGGACAGCGTCGTGAAGGACCGCGCCGTGGCGCTGCACCACTTCCTCATCAAGCTGCTCTTCCTCACGCACTCGTACCGCAAGGCGCAAAAGCAACTGTACGACGATGCTACTGGCGCGCACGACGCGACGTCGCTAGTCGTGCGCCCTCACGGCAGCGCGACAGTCTTTTATTTGCTGCGCGACTTCCTCAAGCCAACGCGCCACGCCAACAATACCGACAACTCTGGCATGAACAGTTCCAGCGGCCTCAGCAACTCGGGTGTGCGAAACCGCACGAGCACGGACGACGACAGTGACTTCCACACGCGGCGTCTGCTGCGGGAGAGCAAGATGCTGGCCATGCGCGCGTCGTCCCAACACCAACACCAGGACCAACAAAACCAACAAAACCAACAAATCCAACAAAACCATCAAAACCAACCACAACGCGCGAGCCATCAGTCGCCAGTGGCCGCACAATCCAACCGCGCGCCGCAGCCCACACGGTCCCGCAATGTCTCGACGCCGCGCAGCGCCGCGACGCCCCGCCACGGCTCGAATGTCTCGACGCCGCGCCGTGCGCCTCCGCCGCCGCCGTCGCAGCCCATCGACCCCGAGGTCCTCGCGGCCGCCGTGCGCATGGGCGCGTCGCCGACCAACATCCAGAGTCTCACGATCGAGTCGTCGGTCCATTTCAAGGGCCCGGACGAGGAGCAAGAGGACGCCCACGAGGCCCCAACGGCCACTCGTGACGACAAGCCGCGTGCCGCGTCGTCGTCGTCATCATCATCGTCGTCCTCGTCCTCGTCCTCGTCGTCATCAGCGGCAGCGCCGTCGCCCACGCGCCGCTTCAACGACCGCATCTCGTCGACCGACCACCAGCCCGTGCTGCGCGCCATCGGCGCGGATCTCCACACGGGCGAGTCGATCGCCGACGCGCCGCTGCGCTCGCTGTCGTCGTCGTCCACGGCGTCGTCCACGGCGTCCTTCAACGCGCGGTCGCTCGAGACCACGCCCACGGCCACGAGTACCGAGACGAGCTCGGTGCGGCGGCGGCCGCGCCTCAAGAAGAAGAGCATGTCGGCGTCCATGTCGCTCTCGCGCGCCGAAAAGGACATGCGCAACTCGGAGCGGCTCTCGCGCCTCACGCCGCAGCTCACGGCGCAGACGATCACGGTGGACGCGCAGAAGGAGCTGGAGAAGCACGTGTCCGAGTACAACGCCATCATGATCATGCGGTACATCGACCGGTTCATCAGCAAGGCTGTGGGCAAGACGCCCGGGTGCTATACGGTCATGGGCTCGCGGCTCGTGATCGACAGCGCGCGGTTCGTGCAGGAGCTCGAGGAAGTGCTCCACGATCTGCCCAGCAATTTCCAGGACGCGTTCCGCTCGGCGACGGGCGACTGGGTCATCTCCAAGCCCCTGGATGCGTACGTGCAGCTCAAGTGGGACTCGTTCCAACGCACGCTCTCGTCCGGCCCCAAGAGCGCGAGCCAGAAGAGCAAGAGCGCCAAGGCGTCCAAGGGCCGCAAGTCGGACTCGTCCGACTCGGACTCGGACTCGGAGTACGAGCCGGCCGAGGGCGTTGGCGGCTTTATGAAACGCAAGACCCGCGCGTACACGGAAGAGATCAGCGACGAGATCCAAATGATGATCGCCGACGGCACGGCCACCAAGGAGCAGATGCAACTGCTGCGGCGCCAGCGCGACGAGAAAGGATGGCAGCGCCGCACCATGCCCGGCGCCAAAACGTACGACAACGACAGCGACACGGACGAGGACGAGACGGGCTCGGGCGGCGAGTCCATCAAGCGCTTCCAGCAAATGCAAAACGCCATGCGGAAATCGCGTATGAGCGGCCGCCACGACGACGTGGGCGGGCTCGTCTGAGAGAAACAAAGAGAACTGTAAAGCGACGGTCAAGTCGGTCTGTGTGGTCATAACTGTACGAGCAAATATGAAGAAGTAGGACGAATATGGAACGCGTGCGTGTTGGATACTAGCAATCAATCAAATCCAATGAAGGCAATCTACTACTTGTCTGTGGGGGGTGTGGGGATGAGAGAGGAGTCGGCACGACGCGCCCGAAGGGTCTTCCGGCACGTCGCGATACGCTGCGCGTGTTCTTGATACTAATACACTCAACCACTCAAAAAAAATGGGGGGGGTCTCGTCGTCCTCTAGTCGCTCGCCGTGCTGCTGCGGCGCTTGAAATGGCGCAGCGAGAGACGCGACGTGACCGACTGGCGCGGCGAATGGCTCGTGCTCGTGCTCGCCGTCGACGTCGTGGACGCCACGCTCTCGCGCGACGGCGGGTTCTTGACGCGGCGCTTGTACACGCACGTGTCCTGGTCCACGCGGATGCCCCACTGCAAGTACTCGGCCTTGGTAGCCGCCTCCAAAAACTGGTTGAGCTTGGCCACGCGCTCCTGGATGATCTTTTCGGAAAAGTTGCCGAAGAGCTGCTTGTTCGGAAGCTCCGGGATCTCCTTGCGCTTGTAGCCGTTCTTGGTCTGCAGCGTCGCCGCGAGGTTGCGGAATGTGCTGTAGCGGTGCCACACGAAGAGCGTACCGCGCGTGTTGGTCTCAATCTGCAGCTTGTACTCCACAAACTGGCGGCCTTCGCGGTACGTGATGCGGCTGTCCACGACCTTGGCCGAGATCAGCGACACTTCCTGCGACCGCACGAGCTTGTTCTGGAGCTGCATGACCTGCTGCTTGAGCCGGTCGTTCTCACGCAAGAGCTCGGCGTCGGCATACTCGGCGACGTTCGACGACAGCGTGGAACGCAGACGCTCGTTCTGCTCAGACAGGTCGCGGTTGAGCTCGAGCGCGGCCTCGGCTGCCTGCTTGGCGTCACGGGCCGCAGCCTCGGCCTCGGCGACCTTGGCCGCGGCTTCCGTGAGCGCCTTGCGCGTGCGCGGGGTGGCGGGGCCTGCAGGGAGACACTCATTAGTATTTGCACGCCTCTTCACGACACGGGAAACGAAAACGTTAGTCGTACCATGGTCGTCCTTGTCGCTGCCGTCACTCCAGTCATCCTCCACAGGCTCCTACGTCAAGTTCCCCTTAGTACCCCGTTCACGCACAAATACAATGAAACGGGAGATTACGTACCGGCTCGAGGTCGTCCTCGAACGAGTCCTTCTGAGCTGTCAGCGCGCGCTCGCGTTCGAGTTCGCGCTCGCGCTCCTGCTCGAGCTGGCGCTTGCGGTCCTGCTCTTCCTGGAGGGCACGCTGGCGCGCGAGTTCCTTCTCGCGGCGAACCTTGGCCAGCATCGCCTTGAACACGACACGCTGCATGCGGCCGCGGTGGAACGCCTGCGTCTTGAGCACCGCGAAGCGAAGCCGCTTGTAGCGGTGCGAGAGCTGCGCCTGGCGAATGAGCGCCTGCATCTTGACCACGGCAACCCGCTTGCGCTGAAAGCGCTTGCGTTCGACGTACCCGCGGATAGTCTTCTGCACGAGCACGGCATGGCGCTTGAGAATGAGGTTGCGGCGGTCCTCGAGCTGCTGCAGCAACCCCGAGCTGAAGTAGACCTTGGTTTTACCAATGGCAAACTTGGTGTTCTTGGTGGTCGCTGACGACTCGGGCAAAAGCTCCTTGAGCAGGCCAATGACCATCTCTTCCGACGTCGCGTTGCGGAGCGCCGAGGGGCAGATGATCTGGAAGCGCTGCTGGAAGTCCACAAGCGGCAGGCGGTTCGGGAACGCCGCGCGACTGATGCGGATGGCGGCAATCACACCGGCACAACGGAGCTGCTCGACAATCATGCGGCGGTCAAACTCGTTCGGGCTCTTGTTGGCGTTCGGCTTGATGCAGCGCACGTACTGCGAGTCCGTCTTGTTGATGGTCTCCATGAGTTCCGTGAGCTGCTTGCGGAACGCACCGGCGATCGTGTTGCCGACCAAGTACCCGGCCGTGCGGCCTTGCTTGCGGCCCGAGGCACGGCCCGAGCCCTTGCGGTCTTGTCCCGTCTCGCTCGGCCCCGAGAAGATGCTCGAGATGACGGTCGAGGCGCTGCCGCTGAGCAGCTGGACCATATCGGTCGGGAGCGTGTCCTTGTTCTTCTCGAGGAAGCCGCCGCCGTTGTACGTCACGTCGCCGGCGTAGTGGCGGATCGTGAAGAGCATGTTGTTGAACTTGGTCTTTTCAATGTTGGGGTGGTCGCCGTGGGCGTCCAGCACCTTGCTCACGAACGTGTTGTCGGTGGCCTGCGGACGCAGCACCTCTTCGTTGAGCAGACTCACAATACCCATGCGGCCTTCAATGAGGTCAAGGATGGGCTGGTTGTCTTCAAACGTCACGAGGTCGAGCGGGATGTCTTCTTCGACGTACTCTTGCTGCACGACCTTGAAAACGTCGCTGTTGAACTTTTGCTGGAGCTTTTCGTTGGCGTAGTTGATGCAGAGCTGCTCAAAGCTATTGGTCTCGAACGACTCAAAGCCGAAAATGTCCAACAAGCCAATGTGCGACTTGACGTTGCGCGTCGAGCAAATGGCCTTGTTGATGCGGTGCACGAGCCAGTCAAAGAGCTGCGTGTACAGCCCCTTGGCCACGGCGTCGCGCACGTCGCCGGCCTGCTCGCTGTTGAGCGGGATCGTGTACGACTCGGTGCCGGCCGTGATGGACCGCTCGAGCAGCGTGCGCCGCAGCGCGTTCATGTCGACCTGCAGCAAGAACGCCACGTTCTCGGCAATGTCTTCGTTCGCGATGGTCGATTTTTCTTCATTGTGGGACCCGGCGGCCGCCACGTAGTTGAGTTCGCCCAAGTTGAGAATGGCCGCGACGACCTGGAAGATGGCGTCCTGCTCGGCGCGCGAGATGCCGATGACGTCCATGGCCTCTTGCGTCTCCTTGAGGCACTCGTCGTCGTCAATGCCCGTGAGCTCGGCGTCGGCGCCGACCTTGACGTACTTGTAGTCGGCGACGCCACCGCTGAGGCGGAGCGCCTCGCGCTGCGAGGCCGCGAGGCGGAAGATCTGGTAGAAGACGTGGTAGTTGCGTTCGCCGTTGGCTTGGCCCACGACGCGGCTCTTTTCGAGCAGGTACGTCTCGCAGCGCGCGCCCACGAGCGAGCCGCCGACGTCGAACTGGAGCTGCGCGAACTTGCCGAAGCGACTCGAGTTGTCGTTGCGCTTGGTCTTTGCGTTGCCAAACGACTCGAGCAGCGGGTTCGTCTTGAGCACCTGGTCGATCACGAGCGTGCCGCGGTCGCCACCGCCCGAGACGGACGCCAAGTGGTTCATCATGATCTTGACCGTCTCGGTCTTGCCGGCGCCCGACTCGCCGCTCACGAGGATGCTCTGGTCCACTTGGTTGCGCTTCATGTCGAGGTACGACGTGGCCGAGAGCGCGAACGGGTGCGGCGCGAGGTCGTCGCGCGCGCGCTCGAGGTACTGGCGGTAGAGATGCGTGCCGTAGAGGTCGAGCCACTGGTACGGGTTCACGGCAATGCAGATCTGCCCCGTGTACGTGTAGGGCATTTGCCGGCGGAAGCGGAGCTGGAGGTTCTTGAGCACGGCCGGCTCGTGCAGGTGGTTGAGCGTGCACATGTCGTCCACGCCGAGCGCCGTGAACGTGTTGCAGATGGGCATGGCCGTCGACGACACTTCGCCCGCGAGCCGCGCGATCTCCGAGACCTTGACCGTGAGCTCGCGCCCGTGGTCGGCGTCGTACGCGTCGCCATCGAGCGCGTCGCTGTCCGTCTCGAACTTGACCTGCGCCGCGTCCCCGTCGCGGCTCAGCACGACGGCGCGCTTCCAGACCTGGTCGGTGTGCGGCACCCAGACCATGGCGCCATTGTCCAGCATCGAAGTGTCGCCCATGGTGGAGAGGGGGGAGAGGGAGTCGGAGGGGAAATGCGCCAACGAAAAAGGCCAATGAACGGACGTTGGCGACCAACGAACGCTAGCGTGCTTTGATTGCCAAGGGGGCGTTGGTTTCCTTCCTGAAGGGGGAGGGAAGAGGGAGACCCAGAAAACACAACGCGGTCGGCGCCGTGGTTTGTTGTTCTCAAATCGCGGGTTCAGACTGAGGAGGGAGGAGCTTTTTGCCTGCGTCACAGCTGGCGGACGACTCCCCCCCTCAAAGAGATAACAGCCGGTAAAAGACGGCCTCTGGCTCCCAAAAGCCCCAAAACGCAGTCAGTTCCGAGAGAGAGTACGCAAACCCTAACCGCTCAACACCATGAGGCTGGGGCGGTGTCTGGTTGTGAGAGCACGAGATCTGGTGTCCCCTCCCCGCCCAATCACAATTCAGTAGGGGTGGAGTGGGTACTTGAGGGGGTCCGCTCCCACCCAGCCTCCACCACCTCCACCATCGGTACTGTATTGATATTGGAAGGGTTTGGGGTGGAAGCACGCCCAACCCTGGGAGCCAACGCCACACGCCAAATTGGAGCGTATAGGCTTAGGGTTAAATACGTTCAGTCGTTCACTTGTGATTTTTGCACAGAGACATCCATTTGGGGTATCCGTAGATGGCTACAATACCCCAAAACAAGACTAAAATCTTCCTTCACAATGCAAAAGATCGGCACTCCACTGACAGCAAAGGCGACCGGAATGCAGCGCTCGCGTCCACGACGCACTGCTGCAGCTCACTGGGTCCGCTCACTATAACGCGGATGTCGCCATCTCCATCCGTGCGACACGTCGCGTGGATCTCGCGCAGGATTGCACCAAGAGCTGGGCGAGAGCGGCTGATGCCAATGCCCACCGCTTCCCCCTCTGTCGATGGCAGAACAATCTTCCGCGGCGTTACCGCCATGTCCATGTCGTTGGTCTCAATGCGCTCAAAGCCGACATGTGCGGGAAGTGAGCGCCAGAGAATCGTGCTGGCGCCAGCCATGGCACCGAGTACCCCCGCGAGGAGAAGGCTGATCCGTTTGACCCACCACACACTGCTGAGGGTCGGCATGACGAACACCAGTGCCATGCCAAGAGCTGCACCAACGACAGTTGCAGAGAACACGCGCGCGTAGGAGACGTCCGGACTCGCACTGGCAGCGCCAACGCTGTGAGAGGTCGTCGTCGACTTGTCTCCGAGTGCGAAACGCCCCACTCCCTCCAACGCGTCTTCGTCCGGAATGTCGCCGGTCCCAGTCCAGTGGATCCACACTCGCGCCTTCCATGCACTAGAAGCGCAAATCTGCTCCAGCAGTGGCATGTACGCATTCAATAGCGAGACGTCGCGCGCCGACCAGACGATCCACATGCGGTGCGGCAGCGTGGCGGGCGTTTCTTCCTGTTCGGACAGCAGAACCAAGTGCTCGAGCAGCGAGAGGAACGGCGTCATGCCACTCCCGCCAGCGATAAACACCATATCGCTTGTCGTCTAGGTAAAACACAAAAAATCAGTGAGCATTGCATCCATCCCATTGGTCAGGACCACACGCACCTCAATGCCCGTGCCGTAGTATCCGTCCACCTGCACTGTCGAGAGGGATCCGCTTCGCACCAGTTGCAAAAGCCGAGTCGTGAATGGTCCTTGCACTTTCACATCCAGTGACAACGTTGCTTGATCACGAAGTGGGCTGGAGCTGATCGTGAAAGGGTGCCATTCGTTCGTGCTGATCTCATCCACCTTGATGTACACGTATTGACCCGGCACAAAATCTCGGCTGTCAACGCCGTCGCGACGCAGTTGGAGCTGAATGATCGACTCGTCTAACGCTCGCGCAGTCACAACGCCGCTCCGTGTACGCGTAAAGACGGACACGATGCGATACATGACATAGACAAGCACTGGTGCGACCAGCCAGAACGCAGCGGGGTAGTAGTGGACACACGTGCCCACGACAAAGAGCCCGTTGAGACAGTGCACGAGTGTGAAGCGCCGGAAATGAAGACGGCGCACGCGCTCGAGTGAGGTCATTGCGACTGTCAAGAGCATTACTTGAGCGAGCAGTCCAGAAAAGTTGCGCATCGACTTGTAGGCGCGCTTGGCGTCGCAGTCCACGCACGGGATCAGCGACTCAGCCAGCTTGCCGTCCCTCAGCCAGCAGTACGTATATATGAGACCATGAAGCGTGAGCGAGATAGCGCCAAAGTTGCCACACCACACGTGGTACTTGGCAGCACGTTCACTCGAGAGGCGCAGGAACTCGTGAACAAATGATCGCCGCGAGACGAGCACGATGGACAAGAGCTACAGTGTTCAATACATGTAAAGCGTCAGCACGTCCTCCACAACGAGAGAGCACAAGCGAGCTTCCACCCTTACCACAGCGTAGAAACCGTTCATCCCGAGCGCACGGCCTGTTCGATTGAGGTACCCCGACTTGGCGATTTTCCCGTTGAATTGATCGATGAACAGCTTCCCAATGAGCGCATTCAGTTGCACGAGCACGAACACTGCAATCACAAAGACGTCGATCGAGTCCACTCGCCCGCCCCACACTCGCCGTCTCAATGCGCGCAGTTTCTCGGTGACGAATGGTATATCGGAGGCCTTGAGCCTTGGCGAAGGTGGACAGAAGACGTAGTACACGACTCCAGTAGCAACAAACGGAACCACAATCGCAAGACCGACGACGATCGGTTCTCCCTCTGGGCGCAGGTCCTGCCCGAGCCAGTTTTCAAGCGGCTTGCTCACAGCCTTATAGAACCAGAGCCATTTGAAGAGCAGCGTTGCGACCACACCACACCACACGATGCCAAGGGCGACCAATGCTTGCGCCGACAACACGGCGCCGAGCGAGTGACGCACCCATCCAAGCGGAGGCGCGCCTCCATGTGCTGGACTCACACGCAGCTTTGAACGGGGCTTTGCGCTCTTCTTCTTGCGGTCGTCGTCCTCCTCATCATGGCTATCGTCGTTGCTCGAATCAGTGTTCTCCACGACCTGCCAGACTCCGCTCTCGGCCGTCGTTCGTCCTCCTGGTCCACCGACACTGTCAGTGGCCTCAGGGTGCGTCGGCGCACGCTTGCGCTGTACGCGGACCATCTCGTACTCACTGCCCAACGCATCGCCGCTCGTCGCGGACGCCATCGTCAGCAATTGTTGTCAACGTGTGCCAATAATTGGAACTTGCTTCTTCAAGCTGGTCAGCGCAATGTTGTTATTGACCAATCAAAATACACTATGTTAATTTTAGCCAATCAAAGCATTCCAGTTGCAAGGATCACGAACAGTGGTTACATTCTGGAAAGCGTAATGACCACTCGATCACAAAATAAGTAGGTTAGCCGAACAAGGAAGCCTCCAATCAGTAGGTTACTCGAACCAAGGTGGAGCCTCTAACAACCTGACGAAGGTGACTGTTTGACACACACGAGATAACGAAATGGTGGTCGACAAAACTGCCAAGTTGACGCTCCACGAGTGGCGCAGCGGCTCCATCTCGCGGATACGTGGGATTGCTGTCCGCTTGGGAGGAGATCCTGGATTACCGCAACTCAATGCATTCTGTGGACATCCACGTTTCAATCTTGACCTGACTACTTTCACGTTGTTGGAAAACAACCAAGTGACAGGCAGAGGCACAGAAAAATCCTTTCCATCCACCAGGCAAAATAGGTCTCAAAATGGCTCTGTAATCACCACCCCACAGACTGTTCAGTTCCCATGTCGACTCGAAAGATCAATACCTACCATTACCGTAAATGTGCTGTGTTCAGCCCAGTCCATTCCGTCCGGCTCCGCCTCGTCCGCTGTCCGCTCCCTCGCTCCGCTCCCTGCTGTTTTTGTTATATCCGTGTGTCAGATTGTTGGGACCCGAACCTGTCAGACTCGATGCTACCACTGGGTCTGACATTCGTTTTCGCCGACCGCCACTCTTGATTGGCTGAAAGTTCCCTCCCAACTCCCACTGACTGCCTGGGCTCCCCAACGTGCGCAACCGAGAGCAAAGGGGAGTGAGGAAGAGAAGCCACGGGCAAGAGGTGTGTGCTTCGTTGTTGTTGGCGGTCCAACAATAATCCCCCCGCGATTTGTTGGTAATTGTCGGACTCGCGTGCCATATTCGCCTCCTCCGCGCGTCGAGCAAACTCCCGTCTGCACGAGACATCCCCCCATCCTTCTCTTCCATTCGTTTGTCAGTGTCTTCTTCGGCGGCGCTTTTGTTGAGGTTTCCTTCGACGCGCAACGGCTTCCCCCTCATCCTATTTAGTCCATGACCACGATGGGTTCAATGTCCCCCTCGAGGAGAACCGAGCAGGTGCTGGCGGACGCGCAGCGCAAAGTGTCCAATGCCGAGGAAGCGATCGAGGTGTACCGCATGCAAATGGCAAGCGTCGCCGAGAAGAACCGCATCCTCGAGGAAGAGAATGAGAACCTTCGGCAGTCGATTCTGAGCAAGGCGCTCCAGACCGCGAACCCGGACTTGCGACGTGAGCATGCGCAGCTGCGGCAAACGCTCGACTCGTACCAGTCCAAGATCAACCAAATGCGCGAGATCTCGCTCATCACGGCACGCATTGTCGACAGGTATGTGGATGTTGGATATATCTCGCTGATGGTGTCCGGAACGGTCTGCTCACCATACGCTCTCTTATTGCAGCCGCATCAAGACCAAGCAGGGCCGCCAGTACGTCGAGTACAAGCTCCAAATCGAGACGGACATCCGCGGCACGCTCGTGCTTTGGCATCGATACAGCACGTTCCTGTACGTCGTTTGATGTTTTCAGTCGCTGGACTACTTCAGTTCTAATGGTACTCTTGATTATTTGTGTAGCAATCTCGCCGCGACGCTGAAAGCCAAGAACCCGAATACCGACCACCAGATTCCAGAGCTCCAGACGCAGTCGCTCACGGGCTTTTTCTCGGACCAGCTCATTCTCGACCGCATCGCCAAGCTCAACGAGTTTATGGACGTCGTGACCAAAGCGGACGAGTTCCAGTGGGGTATTAGAATAGACAAGGACACGGTCGTGTACAAGCGCAAGAGCAAGCGCTCGGACCGCGCCAACAGCGGCGACTCGACCGGTCGCGAGTCCATCGCGGCGCTCAACATGCCGGCGCGCGACTCGGTCTACATTTCGCCGTCGCGCGAGTCGTACTTGCCGTCGCGCGAGTCGTTCATGTCGAACGGGTTATAAGTGCACAGAATCCTCCATCTCCCGTTCGTGTACGGAAGCAGCGAGAAGACCCCCGGTGGACAATGAGCATTTATGTGTCTCCGCGCATATACCGAGTCGCGTAGAGTTGTAACAGAGAAACGAGGGTGGCAACGAAGCGGAGCGAGAGTTGGAGAGAAGAAAAAGGAACGAGAACTGCAAGTCGAAGATACAAGGAGGAGAACAAAAAAACCAAGGGAGATAAAAAAAAAAAAAAAATGTGTGTTCTTTTTTATAGTATATTGGTCTCATGTTCTATTTTGTTCTTTATGTGTCGAGGTTGAGCAGGAAGGCCGTGCCGTTCATGACCCAGTAGTCCGGGTGCCTGTCCGTGGGCAAGTACACGGCGATGACAAAGTTGGTCGAGATGCCCGTGGTTGAGAGCGTGCCCTGCCGGGCCGACGTCTTGTACACGGGGCACGGGTACTGCGTGCGGTCTCTCTCCACGTTGGACGCCGGCAGGAAGTGCACCAGGTTCATGGGCGAGAACATCTCGCCCGGGGTCGCATCCACGAGCTGCGCCTGCGATCGGGACCAGCGTGCTCCCTGGATCCAGAGCCCGTCCACGTAGATGCCGTCCGAGGGACTCACACTGAGCTCGTCCGCGCTGTCGACGTCCAAGACGGCAAACGTGAAGGCCAGCGAGTCGATCGCGACCTGGTACTTGCGCGCAAAGTTCTGGAGCGTGCCCGTCATGAAGCCCTGGGGAAAGAAGAAGACGTGGAGATCGAAGACCACGGGCTCGCCGTGCAAGAGCCACGTGCGGAAAAAGACGACGCGCTGGAGCAGGTCTTGCACCCACGAGCCGAGCGGCCGCAGCGAGGCAAAGCTCACTTGGCCCCAGATCTGGGGCAGCCGTCCGTTCAGAAACGCCGTGTACATGTTGTCGAGATCCGACGACATGACGATGAGTCCGTTGATAGCACGCTGCACGTCGGCCAGCGACGACCGCATTCGGTTGAGCAGCGTGTTGAACTTGACGAGTTCTTGGCCCAGCACCGTCGCCAGCGAGTCCATGACAACAGTGCCGGCGACCTCCCGGGTCTTGAAGGTCGTCGGGCCAGCGTCGTCGACCGACAAGTTGGGCGGGAGACTCTCTTGGATCGACGCCGCGAGTTCGAGCACGCGCTGGTCGTTCGACTTGGCGCCACCGCCTCCGCTGTCGCGCGGCTCCAGGCTGAGAATGAGCCGCGTCATGTGCATGCTTTCGTTGCGCTCATATGTCACGTTGGCATTTTCGTGCATGCCAAACAGCTCAGGATTATCGAGCTGCGGCAGGTCGTTGAGGTACGCAAGCACTTTGGCGTGGACGGTCAGCGTCGCCGGTACGCGGTACGTGCCGCTCTGCGAGAACGCGTACCCATCCACCAAGACGTGGGGCGTGTAGTAGTTGCCCAAGATGCTGAGCAGACACCGGCGGTCCCAGTCGTCGGTCACGCGGCCGCCGTAGTTGATCTGGCCGGTCACGTACCGCAGTGCGTCCCACGGCACGAGCGGCTGCTCCTCTAGAAATTTGCGTAGACTCGCCAGCGACGTCTCGAGGTCCGTGTCGTTGAACTCGTAGCGAATGTTCCAGCCGAGCGCGCCAAATTTGCGACGCTCTTGGACGACCGCGTGGAAAAACGTGAGCCCCGTGAGCAGCTTGCGCCAGCCCGTGTCCTTGTCCATGCCGTCGTCAAACGAACCGAGGCTCTTGAAGGCGTCAAACACGTCTTCGGTGATAAGCGTTGTGAACGAGCGGACCAAGTTAGCGCGGATACCCTTGGGAGGTTCGTTCGTCAGCTTGATGCCGTTCTGGAGCACAGTCACGGGGAAGTAGGCAGCCGGAAAACTCGTGAGAAAGAGACGAAACGTCGCGACGCACTCATCGTCGCCGCGCTGCGCGAGATCATCGACAATCCGTTCGAGCCGGGGCATCCACGACTTGGCCAAGTGACAGTTTTGCAGCAGCACCCAGTCTCCCGATACTTGGCTCGTCTCAATCAGCTTCTCGGCGCGTGGGCCTTGGCCCTGGCCGAGCGAGATGAGATGCAGACGATCACTGAACGCCATCTCTTTGGCAAACCGAAGCAGCATGCCCGTCGGATCGGCACCGGCCGACAGCACAAAGATACACGGCGTCTTGCGGTCCGTGTCGTTGTAGATATCCTCCATGGAAGTCGGCGCGATCTTGCCAAAGTCGGCACCCATCTCGGTCGCGATCATCTTCAAAATGCCGTGCGGAACTTTTTCTTCGGCGAGCCCTTTGAGCAGCAATACCTTTTGGAACGACGACAGCGTCGTCTCGTATGGCGCCGGACACGGTGCCGACAGAAACGATGGATTCGTGAGCCATGCGATCCACTCGTGGGACTGCTGAGTGAGCGACGTGCAGATATTCTGAAAGCCACACACTTGTGCGTCGGCCTCGCCCGTTCCATCGCCGGCGTGACCGCCAGTCACGACCGACTCGAGTTCTTGAAGAAGCGTCCACTGTAGCTCGGTGATGCGGTCAGGCATGGGGTTCTTTAGCTGAGCGTTCCCTGATCCACCCGGCGCACCACGCAAGTACAGTGACCACTCTTGCGATGAGATCTTGCCAGAGTGCATCATGATTTTGCAGCAAATGAGCATGGAGAAGAGCACTTTGTGTGCCTCAAACAAGCCTCGGCAAATGTTGACGTAGATGTAGCGCGTGAGAAAGACGATCAGATTCTCCAGGCGTTGCGAGAGCGTGCCAGATTTTGGCGCCTCGTCGAAACAAATGTTAAAGAGCCGCTGGAAAAACGGCAGCGAGTACTGGTACATCGGGTCGATGAGCGCCAAGTTGGCGACCACAAAATAAATGATGGACCCGCGGGTCGCGACGGGACGGTACTCTTCTCGCGCGCGGTTGATCTCGAGCTCGGTGGTCTCCGACTCGAGGACACGCTCTTTGATGACTTTCGATGTCGCGTTCGAGGACTGAAGGGTATCAATGAGATCTTGGTCGTCGAGCACGTTGCCCGTGGATTCCGAGAGCTGCTTGAGAATGCGGTCCTCAATCTCTTTCAGCTGCTTGCGGTCCTGCGCCATGGTCACAACCAGGCGGTTCTTCTTCTCTTCGATATCGGGTCGCTCGTGCCGCACGACGTCGCCAAGCAACTGATCTTCGAGTCCGTCCATCGTGACCGTGAAATTGATCACAGTCACTTTGATGTAAACCTCCGGGAGATAGTGCGGGTTTGGAAGCTTAGTCGTGAGAAACAACTTGAAAGACGGGTCGTAATCCACGTCGGAGTCGCCCAGGCGAATGAGCAGACGCCCACCCTGCTTGTAAATGGCCTTTTGCAGCACGGGTTCGAGCGCTGGCTCCAGTGCCTCGTCAATGTCTTCGATCAGCAACGCCTTCCCGTTGCGGATACAGGTCTCGAGCGACCGCAACAGATTCGCGTTGGTCATTTTCGTGGTTTCTAATCGAGCGGAACCATTGGATTTCTTGATCCATTTGTTGGCTTGGCCTTGGGGGTCGATCATGAGCGGCCATCGCTCGCCGCGAGTGACGAGGATCGCGTTGTCAGTCGAGGTCGAGTCGGTGGGTAGTCCGTTGAGTTGCCAGTCGCGAATCTCCACAGCGCTGCCCAATGTGTTGGCCAGCGCGTACGTCGCGGAACACGGAATGTCGAGCGCCTGCGTGCTCGTGACCCACTGGTCAATAATGCGCTGGCGAAACGCACCCGTGAACGGGCCATAGTACGAGATACACGCCGACGCCAAGAAGATGTCTCCGATCAGATTCAAGATCGACTGTGAGAGAAACGCGACGCTCTCTTTCCATCGCGCGCCCTCGACGCTCAGCCCCGAGATTAGCTTTTCGGCGCGCTCGAGCCGCTTCTCAGTGGTCGCAGCGTCCCGTGCGAGTTGGTCCTTTTCGTCCAACGTATCTTTGCACTGCTTTTCGAGCTTGGCGACATTTTCGTTGACCGCACGTAGTTCGTCTCGCTTTTGCTGGAGCACGGCGTTGGCGTCAGCTAGAATCTTGTTCATTTTTTCCAGGTTTTCTCGCTTGGGGCCGACTTCTTTGGCCACTTTCGAGTACACGTCCATGGCGTGGACCCACATACACAGCGACGTCGCGGCCTTGGAGACTTTCGAGACGACCTCGACGGCCATGCCCGGGTCGGCGACCACGACCGCGAGCTTTTTCAAGATGGCCGGCGGGATGTTGTCCTTGTCGTACGACTTGAGACGATCCAAGAACGTGACGTCGCTCAGCACTTTTTTGGCGGAATCCCAATTCTGCTTCTCATTCAAAAGCAGGCACACGGCATTCATGACGGCTTCAACGGCCGCTGGGGGCTTGGCGAACGACTTGACTTCAGTGATGTCACCCTTGGACAAACTGTCGAGCGCCTTGACGGCATTGTTCAGTGCCGGCATCGCAACGTCGAGGTCTTTCTGGGCATCCGCCTGGACGATGGACACTTCCTCGGCCTGCTTGGCGACTACGGCTTCGTCCTGCGCGACGCGTTCCCGTACGATCGCGGCGGCCTTTTGATCCACGGACACTCGCTTCAGCAGCTCCTCTGCCTCGATCGATTTCTTCTGGAGAGTCGGCTGCAGCAAGATGAGCTCATTTTTCAGCGAATCGACAATGCTGTTGGTCTCCTCAAGCTTCTTCACGCCGACTTCCATGCGGTTTTTCACAGTTTGGATGACCGCACGCTTTTCTTGCAGCATCTTGATATACAGACCGATCAAATCCAAGTAGCTCTTGGGCGTCGTGTACACGTGGCGCTGGAGCTGCGCGAGAAACTGCTCGCCAAATTCATTCGACGTTGTGTGCACGATCGAACACATTTGCACAAGCGATGAGCGGACTTGTTCCGACGGTAAGGGGACACTCGCGAGCAGGCGATCGGCCACGGACTGGAGAGCCTCCGGAGGCCAGTTCATGTACCAGTCGATCGTGCAGCAATTGATGAGCGACGGAAAGGCACGACATCGCACGCGTAGTGCCGACCCGACGGGCGACATGGCCAGCACTATATGGAGATAGTTCCTCACGCGGTCAATAAACACGGACACGCAATTGTCGCGCGTCTCGGGGATCTCCAGACTCTTGACGACGGGCCGCATGTCGTTGACGATACGATCCATTTCGTCCTGTGGGAACAGATTGGGCACTTCACCACTGTTCAGCACGTTGTTGATGTCCTCCAAGAAGCTCTCCTCGACGATCTGGCTGTCTGTGAATAGAAACACGGTCGACACGCCGCCCACGCCTGCCGAGATCATGAGCTTTTTCAAATCTTCGTGGAATTCATTGGTACCGTACCCGCGCGTGATCTCGATCTGCATGCACTTGGCGTCGACCATGAACGCAGCGAGCCTCGCGAGCGATTGCTTCCCGCTGCCGCCGACGCCGATCAGCATGGCGTTGCCGCGTGGCTGGCGGAGAATGCGTGAGAGCCGTGCGAGGTGGCTCACGGCGTCCCGGAAAAACACGAGATTCATCTTGTTGGAAAAGCTCACATTGTAGTTTTCAAGAAAGTCGTCCATGAGCTTGGTGACCTTGGTCACGTCGTTGCAGTATTCGTACAGTGGCACGGGCGCGCCCGGCTTGAAAAAGTCACCAAATGTGAGCGGACACGGGGAATGGAAGAGAGCGAGACGCTGCCAATTGCAGTTGAAGTACCGCGCCAGCAGCGAGCACACGAGTTCCTCAAACCAAAGCTGGTCGGGCGCGTTATTGAGGCGGTCTTGGAACACGCGCGCTGCCTCGTGGACCCAGAGGCGGTTCATGTGGTCTGCGTCCGGGCACTTGGACGGCGTGACCATGAGCACACCCTGAAACACTTTGGACACGTCCCGCAAATTGAACGTATAGTGGAACTTGCTGGGTGTCGGCAGCAGCTCCATGGTGACGCGATTGTAAATCTCAATGACCGCCGAGATGACACCATCGCGAAGCGCCTTCACGGCGCCAGGAAATTTCTCCAAGAAGCCACCGAGAATCGACGCGAAAATAAGCTTGAGCGAGGCCTCCCCGGCGGGGTACATACTCAGCACGTGGAAGTGGCGCACGAAACGCGGTGTGCAATGCGATCGCCCGCCGCCCGCCGGGGCCGCTGCGACGAGCAGCATGGTATCAGCAATCTCTTTCCAGAAGAGCTTATCGCGGTCGTAAAAGCCGCCAAAGTCGAGAAACTGCCGCAGCAACTCGATGGGTGCCTGTGCACCGTACTCTTCCACTGCTGGCAAGTTGACATCGTCGACAAAGATGATCATGCGCTTGCCCGCGACTGGCCCAAGCAGATTCTTGCGCTTCTTTTCCAGTTTGTTTTCGATCGTGAGCTGCGTGACTAGCGACGCCGTCTGCGCGGAGAAGTTGATGAGCATGGTCATGTGCTTGGACGGCGGCGGTGCGACCGCGGCACTGTCGTCGCCGTCTTTGACGTCGGTTCGGGGTCCACCCTCCTGCAGCTCGCGAAGCAAATCCTGAATGATCACAGTCTTGCCCGTGCCGGTGATACCGGTGACATACGCCGGCGTCTTGGCGTCCATGAGCACCCGAAGCAAGAAGGTGAATCGCACCGTGTCGGGTGTGGCGACAGTCATCTTGAAATACGGCATGCATGCGTCGTACTGGAACTTGGGCACAATCTCGTTCCACGGTCGGAACTTCGCCTGGTCGACGTCTACAAAATAGTCATACACGACGCCGCCATTGGGAATGCTGACGCGCGCGTCGGCGAGCATCTCACGCGCGAACGCGTCAAACTGCTCATGCTTGTCGCTCGTGATCGTGGCACCGAGCGACCAAAACAGTGCGAACACGAACACCTTATCCAGCAGCTCCACGACGTCTTCAATCTTCTTGTCAGCGACCGAGACCGTTTTGAGCAGTGCACTGTACAGCTTGCAGAAGCTCGCAATGAGATTGATGTCGACGGTCGGCACGAGCTCCACGCCTCCTTTCTTGCGTACGAACTGCATCGTCTTGTCGACGTACTGTGCGATATTGAGCTCGAGTTTCTTGACGACTTCGGGTGGCAGATCCTTGGGCAGCGTCTGCTCGATCCACGTGCGCACGTACGGCATCCACCCGAGATCTGTGGCGGTCATGTACACGACGCCAATGCGGCTCACGGTCGCGGGCGACGCGACTGCGAGATCCATGACTTCAAACAGCATCTTCATCTCCCACTTGAGCTTAATGCGTTCGCCATTGGCAAGACAAAGCGTCATGTTGTCATCCAGCACAGTGTTCATGTTTTCAATCCAGAGCGCGTCAATGGGACCGTCAAACACGGTCCACTTCATGTCGGGCGTCTCGTCGGCGACAGCCTCGCGCATGATCGTCGACGCCAGTCCATCGTGCCATTCCTGAGTGGCTTCGTTGAATTCGCCATACAGTTCCCCCATCGAGATGCACTTCGGGTTCAGCACGCGCGCGTGGACGGTCTGGAACACTGGATTCTTGGAGCCTTTCGCCCGGAGAGCCGTCATCGTGCTCTGCAACGTCCGGTAGCACGCTGTCTTCCCGGCACCGCTGGGGCCGACCACGGTGCCGCCAAAGCGTACGTTGAAGATATCGAACAATTGAATCACCTTGGTGATGTAAGTCGGCACTTTTTGAAGTCCGGCTTTCGCGATTTCTTCTTCGAGTCCTGCCTGCAGTTCGCCATAGTCATGGGACGGGATGAACACGCCGGGAAACAAGTCGAGCACGATTGCGTGAAAGAGCGGCAAGTCGTCGGCGAGGAATTTGGGGATGTTGCTGTCTCGCAGCGCGCGGATTAACGTGACGTCTTCATCAATGTCGGGGTTCGCCCGTTTCAGAGAGCCGGCCATGACTAGGACGGACTTGACGGCACGCAGCCCATAATCGTAGTGTGGCTGCTGCGAGAGCTGCTCACTGCACAGGATGTACAGCTTGCTCATTTTGCGAGATAGCGTGCGGGCGTCCCCAAAGCCCTCGGCGAACAGCATGATCTCGGCGATGAGCGCGTAGTCGGGCACCATCATCGACACGGGCCGGAAGCAGACTTTCAAATTGTCGGGTAACTCGGTACGGCCAGCGTACCCCGGATTCATTGTGACGATCACGTGGTGGTCCTTCAGTAGAATCTCAATGCCCATAAAGTTGATGTGTTCCTTGCCCTGGATGCGGCCCTCTCGAAGAATCAGCAGCTGCTGGGCGACGACCGAGAGCACTTCGATATCGATGCGGTTGAACTCGTCGAGACAAATCCAGTTCCCGGCTTGAGCGAGACCCCGAAAAAGCTTTCCCATCATTTTGTAGTCGATCTGATCGCTACAGTTGAACACGACACACTGGATCGCCATGGCCTTGGCCAGGTCCTTACTGCTCTCGGTCTTGCCCGTGCCGGCGGGACCAGCGGGCGCGGCGCCAAGTTTCAGTCCATATGCCCCTGTGAGCGTCATCCAGCACCGATCAGTTAGAGGTGTGATGACGAGCCGCGATGTCGCGCCCATGTATTCGTAGCCGTACTCAATGACCGAGTCCGAGTGGCGAATCAGCACGTCGTCAGCTTGCGCATCCCAGTAATACCGAAGCTGCTGTTGCCAGATAAAGTTGCCCACAGTGGCGACTTTTTCCTTCCACAAATCCTCAACGATATCCCGCGCATGGACATCAGTCGTCACCAAGGCCACAATGACTTTGCGTTCGAGCGAACTGAGATCACCACGAATCTTGACGATAAGTTCGTTCAACTCAAACACGACGCGCTGGAACCAGCGGTGCATCTCTTCTACGGGCTGATAGCACTGAAGCGCGTCTTCCGTGCTTCTCGCCCATGTTATTTGCGCCACCGTTGCGACGACCTGCCCCGGGTGGTCGCAGACCCACTCAGCACGCGGCTTGGTATCGTAATCGATCAAGCCAACCTTCATGAGCTTGTAGATCGACGCCTTCATGCTCACCTCCAGTGCCTTGAGCCAGTCTTCAACATTGCCCCGCGCCTTGAGATTCTTACCCAGCGGCACGCGCTCGTTCTCCGACGAGATCATCGCGATCATGTCGACACTGCCCGGGACATCGCCAAAGTCGAGTTTCACCAGATTCTCAAAGCATTTCCGCAAGTGCGGTTGCACGGCCTGTGGGTTCTTGGACTGCGCGAGAATTTCGAGCAGCTCATCATTCGACAAAAAGTAGAAGCGAGGAAACGCCATGCGCTTTGTCTCGAGGTAGTCTTCAAGATTCTTCTGGATCTTGTCTAAATGGGCATTGTGTTGCTGAAGCGTCTCCTTGATGCCAGGGTACGTGCCGGCAGTGAGCACGTGCGGATTGTCATGCGCTCGTTTCATGATCGTCTTCCACGAGGTGTCGACATGCTGGAATATCTTGGACGCGTCCGGAAGCTGGCGCTGAATATCCGGAGCCGAGAAGATGTTCTCCAAGTAGATCCAGTTCTTCTGGACCATCAGCCATTCATCGAGCGTTTCTTGCAATGTGACAAGCTTCTTTCGCCAGTTTTCGACTTCGTCTTGGATCGCGCCTATGAAACGAGAGCCCATGATTGTCGAGATCGTGACGATCGAGTCGTCGAGCTTGGCGGTCACATCCTCGACACTGCCGAGGATGAAGACGTCCTTGGATTCTTTGTGGGACTTGACTTCGAACTCGGTGGTCGCCCATGCGTCCGTCACCTTCTTGAGCATTTCTTCAAGCACGGCTTCCTGCTGCGCAGATACGGCGATCGCACTAATCGCATCCCCGTGCTTCATGACATTTTTCTCGATCAGCTTGCCAAGCGTGATATTCATTTGGCCACGCATCGCAAAACCCAAGATCGCGTCGATTTGTGCCCAGTGACGATCTTTCAGCGACGGTGACCGCAGGTCCGAGACGACCGGAAGTACAAGCTTGAACTTGTCCACTTCTCGCTGCAGCAGATCCGCCGCTTCGTTTCCGGGGAACGCCTTTTGTGCTTGGTACGCGACCTTCACGTATGTCTGCACTTGCTTACCGATAGTACTGACGTCGATTTCATCGAAAATTGTGTCGGAGTACTTGATCGTCAGGTCCTGCCAATCGTGGAGCCCGCTCCAGAGCTTCATCTTGAGATCGAACTGCGCAGCCACGTCGCTCAGTTCGGTAAACTCGCTCACTGACTGCTTGAGCTGCGTTTGGAAATGCATGAGCTTCTTTGACTCTTCCACAAGCTGGTTCAAAGTATCTTCTTGATGCTTGAGGTACGAAAGAACTTCTTGGACTGGTGTCTTGACAGTCGACAGCATGGGGTGATCGAGCTTCTCCACCAGCGCATTGACGTTCCGGTTTAGCGGTCCAATACTGTCCAGAATGATCTGAGAGAAGCGCGCGCTCTCACTGTCCACCTCGCCTTCAAATTTTGTGACGGTGCCCTCCAGGCTCAGCACCCCCTCTTTCATGAGGATGATGTCTTCCTTAATATCGTCCGGCACGCGCCAGTCATAGTTATCCATCAAAATCCCCATCTCGTACACGCGACGATACTTCGCTTTCAACTCGGGTAGCATGGCCGTGACTTTACCCATATGGACGACCTTGGCCACGAAGTTGTCGGGATTGTTTGGGGTCGAGAATGCAATGGGCGACAAGTCGTTCAGCGTCTCGAGCAGTAGGGTGCTGGCTTGCTTCATCAGCTTGGGGATGAGCGTGCGGATACCCAGCACACATTTCTCTGGGTTGGGCAGCAGTTGGCTCTTGAATGCACTGCTGTCGACTCGGAATATGCCCACACTGGCCGCATCTGGGATCTCAGTGAAGGACTGACCTTGGGACTTGTACTTTTCGATGGAATCCGTAAAGAAATCGAGTGGCGCCGACTGATAACTGTCGACAAGGCGCGTGACTTGGCCTTCGTTCTCGCAAAAAATCTGGTGGAATGGCGCAAACACATCCATATACTCGTCTACGGCCTCAAACGCTTCGTCAAGTGCCACGAAAATATCGTTCGTCAGCATGCTGAACTTGACGTCATCGTTCAGGATTAGCGCAACGTTGAGCTGTTCGATCGACCAGACGCTCTTGCCTTCGTCCTCCGCACTCGCTGTCGTATACGGAGCGAGCGACTCGTGGCCAAGCAACCGTGCCGGTGTCTCCACCATCTTCAGCGCTTCTTTCAGCGCCTTCTGAAGCACGGAATTCCACGATTCGTGGCCTGGTACCGCGTTGATAGCATTCGATGAAGCCTCCATTTCGACAGCGACCGCAAAGACGGCAGTAAACGGCACTGCGGCAGCTGTTGCAGCTGGATTGGAGTTCTTCCCGCCTCCTCTAAATCCGGTAGCAGCAGGAGGGGGCGAGGCGACGACCGCCTTCTGTAGAGCAGCATTAGTCGTTGCGGCCTTGCCCGCGGCGAGCACGTCGTACAGGCGTTGGAACGAGTGCACCGTGAGTTGGATAGTCGCATCGATGATCAAAAAGTCGGCGAGACGAAGAAAGCTCGTCAGATTGCGGCACTCTTTCCGGAGCGCTGCGCGTTCCATGAACGTCATCTTGTGCTCGGCAAGGATCTTGTTGGTCGCCAAGAAGCTGTCGATCACGTTATCGCACGCTTTGACACACCGCGTGAGGCACTGCTGCGAGAACTGGGCGAGCTTCTCTGTGACTTGCTCTCGTGTGCGGCGTTGCTCGTTGTCGAACTCTTTCAGCGAGTACGTCTGCCGCGGCTTGAAGTAGATGAGCTCGAGCTTCGCGACGTTGAGGCAATGCGATCGCAGCGCCAGCAGGGTCTCTTGGAGGTTGGGTTGCAGTAGAAACAACTTGTCGTTGAGTGCCTTCTTGGCGTTTCGCATCTTGAACGCGCGCACGCACTGCTTCCACACGTTGAAGTTCTTCCACGACTTGTACTTTTGGAAAAACGGAATCTCGAGCATGCGCATGAACCGCGCGTACTCGAGCTCCCACTTTTCCAGCGGCCAGAACTCGGAATGCTCGGTCGTGAAGTGGGTCACGCCCTCGATGCTCATGGTAAAGTAGTTGCTGCGGTCGACTTCAAAGTGCTCGACGACCTGGAGGTCGTACATCACGAGATCCGAGTCGTTTCGCTTGCGCAGGTAGAGAAAGTTGCCCGACTTGAACTCGGTCAGGTACCGTGGATCGAGGTTGAGCGAGGCCGTGAATGAAACGCCAGCGCTGCTGCCGCGCGTGCGTGTCGTCACCGCGCCGCGGGCACCGGACGCGCGCTTGTCGATCGAGGAATCTTGGTCGCTTTCCTTGAACCGCACAGGCGAGACATCACGCACCGACGCGGAGGGCTGAGCTGCCTTCTCATAGAGCTTCCGTGTCCTGTCGGACGCCTACAAGCCCATGCCTTAGCATCTAACTTCCCAGACATGTAACGGCTCTCACTGCAACTCACATGCTGAAGACTGGGATGGATGCTATGGGCGGGAGGCACGCGGTCGATGCCAGCGGCTCCCATGAGTCTCGTGGGCGACGGCGCTCTGTGCGGAAGCGCGTGGTTTGTAGACCCAGCGATCGCCGTCGCCGGAGGCAGCGCCGCGAGGCTCGCGGTCTTCTTGGTCATACGGCGCGGTTTCAACGGGGAGTTGCCGCTAGCGGCCGAGGCGCCGCCGAACCGCCCCGGACCGAGCTGCGGATCATAGAGGCGCTGGAGGATGTGGCTCGCCTGCGGGCCGAGCGGCACGTGGCGGCGGCCCTGGCGCTTGGCGCCGTCGCGCTCGTCGTCGAGCTCCTGCATGTTGCCGTCGCGCGTTCTTCTCCACGGCAACTTTGGATGGGGGCGTGTAACCCCACCGGGGCCCCTCGAAGCGACGCGGGGTTACACATTTTAGTCCGGTCTAACTGGAAGTCCATCTGGAACCTGAGCGATGGCAGATCATGGGGAGCTCTTGGTATCATATGTGGCCGACACCATTGAGCTCGGGCGAAGGGCGGTTCACGGGGAGGCCATCATCTCGAGAGAGAGTGCGGCGGGCATCACGGACATCGAGCGCTTCGCCATGAGTTGGCGCGTGATTCTGTCAACTTCCGCAACATAAGGTCGGGATCAGGCAACATAAATAGCTAACCTCAGTTTCCACCCATCCATCATCGTCGAATCAAGATGCTTGCTGGGGTCGCTGCGCAATTGGCGGCGCGGCGCGTGGTGCTTGCCTCGCAGGTCCGTGCAAACTACCTCATGAACAGTGGCTTTGCTCTAGCCTAAGTATTGCTGGTGCTGTATCCTCCTGTGTATGAATAGAGTCCGCGACGCCTCGAGCTTCTACGTGATTGTGTGAGTTATCACTTGCTCAACGCATTGTAACCTGGAACGACTTGGCGGATGGGAATCACCAACGACCGCGCTGTGTAGGGTCTCACATTTGAGGTCATTCCGTCGACGTTTGAGGAAAACCTCCCCAAAGACCAGTTCCCATCGCCAGTACGTGGTTGCTTCAGAGAGCCCCAGGTTTCCTCATCTGACTGTTACCGTGGATGCTTCCAGGAGGCCTACGTCATCGAGAACGCACGGCTGAAAGCACTAGAGGTGCTGCGTCGCAACAACGGAGCAGTGGCGAGCGAGCCCCACATCGTGATCGGCTGCGACACGGTTGTCGTCAACAATGGCACCATCCTGGAGAAGCCAAGTAACGAGCAGGACGCGTTCGAGATGCTGACCAAGCTCGCGGGCGCGACTCACGATGTGTTCTCGGGTGTCGCGCTCTTTACATCGACGCGTGGCGCCGCCAAGCCGCATTTGTTCTACGAGAGAACCACCGTGACGTTTGGGACACTCGACGCCTCGGAGATCTTAGGTACGTGAGCAGCATGCACTGACGGACGACGGCACTGTTGACTTAGTGCATCACCATGGTTCTGCAGCTTATATTCAGACCGGCGAGCCCATGGACAAGGCGGGCGCATACGGTATCCAGGGCCGCGCCAAGGTGTTTGTCAGTGGACTCAACGGCTGCTACAACAACGTGATGGGCTTCCCAGTGCAACGATTCTGTCACGAGCTGCAAGTGCTGGAGAATGACGGTGAGCTCTAACGGACCCACCAGTGTACCCACATTTATGGACTCTTTTCTTCTCTTGCCCCGATGCTTGTTTCTCTTCTTGTGACTGAGATTCCGGCAGCTGGGTTTCTTGTGTCGCACACTCGTTTCCCGCTACCGTAGTCTAGTTGAACTATCAGGCGAACGAGTTGTGTGTGACACTACTGGTCGGGTATGAGTGGGTGCATCCATTGGCGGTCTGTGATTGCTTCATGGGCATTTTCACTCTGTAGCCATTATTTACCCCAGGACCAGTGAGTATTTGTTGGGTGCACAGCAGGTGGGGCGTCTCGCGACAAATTCACGGCCGAAACTTGCTGTTAAAGACAGTTGAGACAACCTTTTTCCCGCATTCCCATTCCTCCGCCAAGACCTTTCTCCCCCGGGATCAAACGTACCAAAAAAATGTTAATATGCGCAACCGGCGTACAAACTCTACTGAATGTATGGTCCGCCTTGAACGGCGAATCAAACGGCGCTATGACGGACTGGCCGAACTGCAACCACCCATCCGTGCCACTGGGGTTCACGGATCTCTCTGTTCTTTTTTGACCGGCACACGTGTTCTCTTCCTGTGAATGAGGACAGACGCCGCTGTGTGACGAGCGCGTTCGCGCGGCTTGCGATCGTCAGACGAGAGTTCTAGAAATGAGAACGCAGGAGGTCTGGTTCGCACCTCATCCGAAATTCTTGGTGCGCGAGCTCTTTGAGGTTCGCGCAGGTGTAAATGATGGTTTCATAGCCATTTTGCTGTGGCTCGGCAGACCTCGTTTTGCCGATATCCTCCACTGATATTTTGATCATTTCCTTTCTTCCAACAATCGTGACGCGCAACCGGACCCACCGAAACAATCTGTGTATGCGCAGTGCCCTCCATCTGCTCACTTTGTCATTGATGGTTGCAGCCTTTGCGGACGCGACCAGCATCAGTGTGCAACGTATGAAAGCTCAGCGAATCGGGGAGCCATCTGTTCTGGCGGCGGCGCGGCTTCGCTTGTCCATTGAAGGGTGATACTGCAACGAACGACTACCACACGCACCTGCCGACGTACACTTCCAGCGGCTGTGTGGCAAAAGAAGGCGTGAAGTGCGTGTGCTGTGTGTGACCCGATTCCACCTACGCCCCCTTCGACGGCGAAACCGCCCACACCAGCAGTGCCGGCGAAGCCTTCATCGACCACTCTCGCGGCAATGGCGACCCGCACGCCAACGACCGCTTATATGTTGCTAACCTTGCCCTCGACGACGACACGTTCGCCGAGCCAGCATTTGGGGAGCAGACAGCGACCCAACCACCTTCACACCAGCAACGGTTGAACCACCAGTGGACCCTACTACCCCACCAGCCACCCCACCACCAATCCCGCCACCCACTCTGCCACCAACTCCACCGCCGACTTTACTACCGACCCCGCCGCTGACCACGCATCCTGTGCCAACGACAGCGACAGTCCATGGAGTCTACACTGGGCCATGGGACGGTGCTGTATACTGGTATGGGCCGGGGATCTCTACACCTAAACCAACTAAGAGCCATTAAACGATGGCTCGGGTGATCAGAGGATTCTGTTTTGAGGATGAGCCCACTTGAGGATTGCTCGCGGCTGTGGTATGAACAATCTGTGAGTTCCTTTTGTCTGTTGTTATCCATGCCCTTTAAAGATCGCTTTGAACCCACTTGGGTGATCTGACCCCCGTTTTACTGATACCGCATGAGTCTGATAATAAGCGGATGAGAAAGCATATGTGGGCGGATAAGAAAGCAAAAAAAAAAAAAAAAAAAAAAAAAACAAAA
>JAADVZ010000393.1:0-27221 GCA_023335925.1 Pythium phragmitis
AAAAAAAAAAAAAAAAAAAAGGCACCAACACACACAACCTCGTTGGCGTTTCCAACAACAAACCGACAAATCCCCCATTCTCCTATTCCCGCGATTCCAACAGATTCTAGAAGCATCATGCCCAAGAAGCAGTCGACGGCCAAGTTCAAGAAGTTTCGGTGCCCGCCGCTGTCGTCGTCGCGCAAGCAGCAGATCCAGAACGAGGCCAACGTCGCGTGCGACGACCTGCTCAAGTTTAGCGCCGGTGATCTCATCAGCACGACCGACGAGAGCTCGTTCGGTCCAGGCGACGGGCTCCAGTGGGAGTACGAGGAGCAGCTAGAAAGCGTGCGCATTGAAAAAGTCCACGTCAAGAAGGCCATCCACTACTACCGCGGACTCACGACGCTCGAGGCCACGATTGAAGAGATTGTCGAGCTCTACGAGGTCGACGTCGAGCACCCGAATGTGCAGCTCGAGACCAAGCTGGCCCCGGACTTGCTCCACTCGGTCATTCTCTACGAGATCAAGCCGTACAATGCCGCTGAAAATACCGTGTTTATCGGCATCCGCTGGTCGGCCATGCGCACACCGTACGTGCTCGTCCGGAACCGCGACTATTGCTACCTGGAGTGCCAGCGGCTATTCACGCTCGCGGACGGACGCCGCGGGTTTGCAAGGTGCACGCACTCGGTCAAGATCAAGAGCTGTCCCGACATGGAAAAGTCGCACGGGTTTGTGCGCGCGAGTATGTACCGTTCTGGTATGGTCTTTGTCGAGAGCCGCCGCGATCGCCGCGTGCTCGAGGTCGTGCAGGCCGTGTACACGGACCTCAAGGGCAATGTACCCGTGTGGGTCGCGTCCATGAGTATCCGCTCGCGCATGATGAATCTCGAACACTTGAAAAAGTACATGGCCATGAAGCGCGCGGCGAACCAGACGTTTGTGCGCCGCAGCGAAATGATGGCGCGCGGCAAAGTCAAGACGTGCTTTGTCTGTGTCGACGACATTGGCACCTTCAAGCGCAAGTATAATTGCCACAAGTGCGGCGAAGTGATTTGCGGACGCTGCAAGGTCAATATGAGCGCCGATATCCCCGTCGTCGGCAAGATGAAGCTCACGATCTGCAGCCTGTGCTCGCTCGCACTTAACCGTACGATGATGCCCGATGGCAGTGCCGGCAGCCTGAGCGCCGGCGAGAGCAGGGTCCTCGGCGGGCGGCCGTACTCGGCCGCGCCCTCACATGTTGGCGAAGACATTTATCTGGGCCCCCAGCAGCCACGTCAGCACGCTGGACGGCCACGCGCGCTCAGCCTGAACTCGTTCCACACGGCCAACTTTGACCAGACGACGATCCACAGCTCCATGTTGGTGGCTGACGTCTAGAGAGACATTCCTTCGAACAAGACACCACCAAGGAAGCATCGTCAGACCTTACAACACGTAATATTGCAATCCCATGCACGCCTTCGTTTGAAGCGAAAAGTCATGCATGCATCGCCACCATTATTGCGGTCGGGCTCATCAGTGAGAAACTCAACGAGCTAATCTCTTGAGGGCATTCTTGTCCTCTCCAGATCGACCACGGGAATTAGTATGGCAGCGCGTGCGATCCGCGTACAAGAGTGCGCACTCGTATCTCAATACGAGATCGTCGACATCGCCGTCCGTGCGGAAAGGCGTCTCACAGATCTTGTCTATCGTGATCCATGCGAACATTTATATAACTTACGTGGTGAGCGGTCACGCCCTGCATCCACTGCCACCGTAGCGCCAGCGGGCGTACCTCCACCGGGCCTAGGCCACCGTCGCCCTATACCGCCACACATTGCGGCTGTAGTGTAGATGGCCACCTGACGCAGTTTGCGATGCCTTATAGTTTGTGAGGCAGCCGCCGAAGACCGACTCGTGCGTTAATGTTGGGGATTAATCGACGGACTATCCTGTTGTCATTACCGGTACTGATTGAATTGCCCGCAAGATCTCATGTTGCGGTGCGAGTGTCAGCTCGTGAACACGCTTTGCACTTCTTTCCGCGCAAGCGGTGGGCGTGTGTGCTAACTTTCTCATTGATCGGTTCGAGCGTTGTGGTCTCGAGCGCTTGGGTCGCCGGCGATCGCAGCAATGACGACGCGACGCAGAACCTGGGGCAGACGAACAGGCGTTGAACCAGAACGGCATCATGCAGTTTGAAGACACGAGATGGATCATGGTGCTCTCGTCCAGCAGCTTCCGCAGTGTAAAGTCGCGTTTGCAGATTAATCGAAGGGGTTCTGCTTGCAACTTGCAGCCATTCAGATCTCACTCTTTCCAGGCCCTGACTTACTGGATATCTTGAAATAGTAGCCTCTTATCCACATGAAGGCACTTGAAGTTCAACTGCCTTCCAATCGATGAAGTTGAAGCTTCGATTAGTAGCCCTACTAAGGGTACAACGCGATAACGTAATCCATTTCATTCTTATGAAAAGAATGGAATAGATAAGAATCTTATCTCGTCGACTTCCTTCCGCTGTTTGGCGTGTTTGCCAGCAACTCCAATTGCCCAGCCGCTCTCTGCCCATTCTCAAACTTCAAGTCTCCATTGCTCATGGCGTCTTCTGCGACTTCGGCCGTCAAGCACAAGCTCCACTACTTCCACCTGCGCAGCCGCGGTGAGATCATCCGCCTCGTCTTTGCGTATGGCCGCGTGCCGCTCGACGAGGTCACCGTGCCCATGGGGCGCGCCTACATGACGCTCAAGCCGACGTACCCGTTTCAGCAGCTGCCCATGATCGAGATCGACGGCAAGCCGTACGCGCAGAGCATCGCGATCGCGCGCTACATGGCCAAGCAGGTGGGACTGTACCCGCTGAACGACCACCTCGCAGCGCTCGAAGTCGACATGGCCGTCGACACGACCGCCGACATGCTCTCTGCCGTCGTGCAGCACAATTTCCTTGAGCGCGACGCTGCCCGCAAGGAGAAAATGACGGCAAAGCTCAACAAGTACCTACTGCCAGCGTACTTGGATGGCCTTCAGAAGCGCGTGCCCGCGACCAAGCCGTTCTTGCTGGGCGAGCAAATCTCGCTCGCAGATCTCGCGATCTTCAACATTGTCGAGAACTTGCTCGTCGCCGAGAAGCAGGACTTTCCGATCGATTTGGAAGGCAAATTCCCCAAGCTGTTGGAGGTGGTGGAGAACGTCAAGCAGACACCTCCGATTGCCGAGTATCTGGCCGATGAGAAGAACTACCGCCCGGTCCGTCCGGCCTGGTGAGATCTGTGTTTTACGGTCTCTTTACCCATCGAGAAGAGTGTTGGAAGCAAAATGTATATCTGCATAAATGTACGAGATCTCTACTGACTTGCCGCCTTGGCCGCCGCACGGGCGGCTTGCTCCTGCTCGCGCTGCTGCTTGCGCATCTCGTCGACGTTCGCCTTGACGTAGAGCGACAGCTCGGTCTCGTTCAGATCGAGCTGCACGCCGTAGTACTGCTGCACAAACGACGAAAACGCGTCGGCGTCCGTGGCCACGAGACGGCGCGTCTCGGACCAAAGGATCACGTCGCACACGACCATTTGCGCCGCTGTTGGCACGCAAAAGCTGGAGTGATAGACGCCCTTATTTCCAGCAGATCCTCAAGACGGCACGGATGCAGCTCATTTTCGTACCCGTGCAATGTGGCTATCGTGGCTGCCTGTTCGGGCCACGTCTTTTGGTGGTACGGCGTCTTGTCGACTTGAATATCTGGCAACGTGACCTCGAGAATATCTGCAATGAAAACGCCTTTTGATGAATGCTTGAGAATACATAGGATGCTCCAGAATGAATACCTAGCAGTCGCTCGCAGATCGCGTACTCTTCGCTGTTGACGCGGCCAGCGAGAGAGTAGAGCACCATTCGCTTGAGGGACTGGCTGATGCTGGACTAGTTCTCCACTGACAGAGAGATAGAGATAGAGGGGGAGGGGGGGGGAGGTCCTTTGCACGCCTTTGCTTTCTGAGTGGAGTCCTGGGGTGTGCCACACTCCATCCACCGCGTGCTGTCTATCTTTACTAGTACAGTGTAGTAAATAATTTTTTGGATCGCAGTGCGCTAGAAATGGCGTTAGAGACTCACCAGAGTTTATCGATGAATCACGGCTGTTCGACTACTTATTTGCGATGTGAAAAAGCGACTTCGAGATAACCAGCCGAGTGTAAACGAACAATCCGACCGTGCTGCATGGTCAGAGCTTCGTTTGCAGCTGTCGCAAGAGCTCTCCGTAGCACTTGGAGCCACTTGGAGGAAGCATTGCCGGCGCGACTTACGTGCTGCACTTCAATGACGCGTGCAGCACCCCGTAATCTATGTTGGCTCCATCTTTACTCATCATCTTGAGTGTGAACGAATCGAACTGGCGGTTGGTCGATCGTATGCGTTGCTTTCATCCATCTCAGTCGCCGTTAAGCGCCGCGGCGACCCGCGTGAAGACGTGGCGTGGGATGCCGCACGAGCAGCCCGGCACATCACACACAAACGGGTGCACATGGTCGTCCCCGTCTCCTTTTGGCTGCGGCAGCTTCGCTATTGAACGCGACCCGTGAAAGGCTTTCGCATGCGCTGATGGTGTCGTGGGCGTCTGGAGTTGCTCTCGAGACATACCGTGCTGCTGCTGCTGTTGGTCCTCGCTGTCTTCTTCTCGACACCGCAGCTGTTGCCGCAGTGCGTTAATTTTGACGTGTGCGTCTTCAATCTGACGCTTGGTGGCTTGTTGCTGTGTAGCGAGCCGCTGGCACTCAGCCTGGGCAATCGTGGCCTCTTTCAGCAGCGTCGCCACCTCGTTCAGCTCCGTCTCCATGAAGGCAACGCTCTCTTCCTGTGACAGTACACATCGCCGAGCCAGATCGCGCTGGAAAATTGCAGCGTGCAGTTTGTTGGTGTGGAAGTCGCGGATCCGTTGGACGCGCGCGTGGTGTTGGCGTCCAGCAGTGACTTGTTCAAGAATCGGCGCCATGCGGATGCGGTTGGCCTGCATCTCGTTAGAAACCTGCCATGCCAACGCATCCTGCTCCGACGCGTGGGCTTCCACCCACGCTGCCATGGCATCAGCACGTGCAGTGCGTGCTTGTTCAATGGCGTGGCCACAGGCGGCGCGACGCCACTGTTCCAGCGCGAGCCGCAGCGAGAAGAGTCGCGTCTCCTCCAAGATTTGCCCCACGAGAAAGAGTCCACGCTGCGGCTGCTCGTCGAATCGCTGTGCTGGTAAATGCCGCTTTAAACAGTCCGCATGGAGCTCTTTGATACCCTCGATGGCGACAGGTTGCACGCAACAAGAACCGTAGAACCAGCCGTATTCAATCCTGTTCGTCTCGAACGCCTGCAGACGCCCGAGTCCGTACGGTTTCCCATGGTGCCAGCAGCCCACAAACGTCGCACCAAACGTAAACGTGCCAATGCCGTAGCCGCTCGGACCGGCGGTCGCGTGCCACTCACCGTCGTACAGGAACACGGCGCTTTGCAGCGAGCCCACGCCGACTTGGTCGCCAAGATGCCACTGGCCCACGCGGCGAAGGCCCGTGCGCGACGTCGCAATGCCCCACCCGTGCGGCACGAACCGTTCCTGTCCTTCCTCTTCCCTGGATTCGCCCGTTAGCGGTGCATCCACAGCACATCGTTTCACCTGACCGCGATAGACGCCGTCGTCAAAGCTCATGACACGCAGCAGCGCGACGTCTTCGGTCTGGATCGTTGGCGAGAGTTGGCCAGTGGGCGCTGTCATCGGGACCAAACGCTGGGTGTCAAGTCTCTCGGTGGGATCGCCGATCGATTGATCGGTGCGGTGTCGCCATGCTCGAATCAGGAGTAGCGATGCGTCGTCCACCGCATCGGGTGGACTCGCCAGCGCCGATCGAATGGACGCGAGTTCGTCTTCCAGTTCCTGCAGCTCCGACTGCGACGATGCCGCCCCACTGACAACGGCGTCCTCCCTTCGATCCACGACATCCCCATCGGTGATCGAAAGCGCCGTCTCGGTTCTTGGACCTGCTGAACCGCTGACGGTCTCGTCGCCAGCTCCGGGGCCGCTTGCGCAATCCCCCACCTGTTGTTGTGCTTGGTCCGACCGCCCAGTGCTGGCGTTGCGCAAGCACGAGCGTTCCGCCACGTCACATCTATCATTGGCGGAGTGACCACGGCCGCTGGTGACCACCAGTGAGTGCGGCTGTCCATGCAGAGGCAGGTCGTCATCCGTCATTTTGGGGTGGCTGGCTGCATGGGGAGTTACATGTGGTTACTCATCCAGCTTCAACTTCAACTGCTCACGCAAAGCGTAACCCCGTCACTTCGTCGTATTCTGACCACCAACCATGAGACAGTAACACGTGGCTGGTGACAGGAGCGCATACAGTGTACAGATCTTCGTGGACGAGCGGACGGTCCGCCATCTAAAAAGCGCTTTATTAGATTTCCTTCTGGACCATCCAATCGTGTGGACGAAAGACTTTGCTTGGAGTCCAAGCCTGAACGTGGGCATCGTGACCCCGATGCAGGCATTGCAATCATGGCCCAATCTCCATCTCTATGCAAGCTTTGCGGTACATTAATCATCGGGATGTCCTCGAATGCGCATATCGAAGGACGACAAAGAGACTTTGATCACATCCAGTCCTCAGTGATGACTGGATATTTGAAACTCGTTCCACTCAGGAATCCAGGCAACACAGTACTGTACCGTATGAGACAGAGAGCGTCATCTTGTACCTCCGTCACCGCCTCGAGTCCAGCCGGACAGAGACGGCACCGGAATGAATTTCGACTGGACCTCGTTGAACGAGTCGTTCAATGTCTTTCTTGCGAGCAGCTTGACATGCGGTTGGAGTCCAACCGCATGTCAAGCGAGAAAGACTTGGTGCCACGCTCCTGCCTTGAACCTTGGCGCTTGATTGGCCCATCCGCCCACGTTGAACTTTGTTCGCCACTGGCAGCCTGCCAGTCCTCGTGGAGCATTCGCAAGTTGCAACTGTCAGGATCTCCAGCAGTCCGCAGCCCTACCCCGACCTGTGGACGAATCGTTGCAGATATCCCCAACGCGTACTTGCAGTTCCGTTTAAGTACGAAAAATTTAACTTGGATTTATAGAGTGGACGAAATAGGGGTCAGGCAAGCGGACGACCGGACGGCCGCGTCACTCCATGGCGTGATCTTCACAGATTCATCTTCGGCGTCGTCGGCTCGCAGGTCAAGCGTCACCACCACAAGGGGGCGGGGCTTCTTCGTCGACCTCTCTCTGGATCCAGCGTCCAAGGCGTCCGGAAAATCGCGTCCCAGTGGCACTTGGTCAGATCCCGATCTTCTCCACCCCGCACCAAGCTTCCCCCCTCTTCTTCATACAGCAGGATGCTGCAAGTGACCAAGTTTCGCCAGCTCCAGGCGGCGCGCTCGGTCGCGCAGACCCGCGGCGCCTTCTCCGTGCTCATGAACGCGTTCGCGACGCAGGTGCGGATCCAACGCGCCGTCGCTCGCCACTCTACCAACACCAGAAGCTGATCTATTTCTCTCTCTCTCCTGTTGCAACAGAGTGGCCAGACCACGGAGGAGCTGCTGGAGCACCTCAACGGCTTCCAGAAGGAGGCTGCCAACAAGACTGTGCCGTGCGTTTCTCCTTGACTGCGAAAGAAGCGCCAGCGTCGCTGACTTGGCTTTGCGTATGTGTCTTGTAGATGGTTCCTTGAGAACATGCCGGCCGCCTACTTTCGCGCCATTGGCGAGAAGGAGCGCCTGACGCACCTCAACGCCATCACGGCGCTCGTGAACGCGCAGCAGCCCGAGGTCATGCTGCGCTCGCCCGACAACAAGGTCTACTCGTACATTCGCAGCGGCGCCAACTACCCGGGCCTGCTCGCGAACGTGCTGAACCAACTGCCCAAGAGCGTGGACGGCGGCGAGCTCGCACGCGTCAAGCTCTTCACGTCGCTCGACGACACGCTCGGTCTCGACGTCTTCCGCTTTGGCGAGCAGGAGCCGTTCACGGGCAAGTCGGCGTCCGACCAGGAAGCGCTCGCCGAGATTCAGAGCTTCATGGCGGATCTTCAGGCGGGCAAGTTCCAGGGCAAGCCCGGGTACCCGGCGCCGGCACCCTACTTTGAGCCGCAGGCCGTTGAGGACTTTCTCAAGCGCACGAACGCTATGTATGCCAAGTTCAGCAACCCGCGCCGCATCGCCCAGCAGATCGCCCTCTACGAACGGGTGCGCGGCACGGAAGGTGTGGCCATCGAGGTCGAGCACGGCTGGGAGAACAAGAGCGACGAGAACAAGCTCTCGGGCGGCCACGCGCCGCAGACCATGCTCACCATGGCGGCGGCCAACGTGCTCGCCAAGAGCGCCATGCAAAAGGCTGCGACGTACTTGGGCCTGTGCGATCTCAACATTCTGCGCGCCCACTTGGACGTGGTCCAGGACCCGTCGAACGACCAGGGCACGGTCTCGCTCATTCGTATTCTCGTGGCGCCGTCGCACGAGGCGCTCGCGGCGAATCGCGAATTCGAGTGGGAAAAGATTGCTGGCAACCTCAAGTACCTCAAGTGGATCGACGACAAGCCGCTGCGCCTCGTGAACAAGAACCCCGAGCTCGGCATCTCGCGTGCTGAAGTCATCTACGCCTACTGCAACATGCTCCACGGCGTGCTCGCCAAGAAGGACCCGTTTGCGTACTCGCTGAACCGCATCATCGAGGTTGTTGAGCACCCGCAGCACTTGCCCGTTGCGTCGCGCATTGCCGATTTTTTCATGCAGAAATTCGACCCCAACAGCCCGAAGCTCTCGGCCGCCGAGCAAGAGAACCGCGTGAACGAACTCAAGGTCGACATTCGCCGCAACGTCGAGACGGAAGACACGATTGAGCTGCTGAATGCTATGGTGGACGCCGTAGCCGGCACGCTGCGCACCAACAAGTTTGTGCGCAACCGGTACGCGCTGTCGCTGCGCATGGACCCGTCGGTGATGGGCTACGGCACCGTGGGCAAGGACATTCCGTACGGCGTCTTTTTCATTTACGGACGTCGTTTCAAGGGCTTCCACGTGCGCTTCCGTGACATTGCGCGTGGCGGCTTGCGTATGGTGTACCCCAACTCGACGGACGCCCACGGTCTCGAAAGTGCGCGTCAGTACAACGAGGCCTACAACCTTGCGTTTGCGCAGCAGCTCAAGAACAAGGACATTCCCGAGGGCGGCTCCAAGGCCGTCGTGCTGTGTGACCCCATTAAGGGTCCCGTGGGTGACTTTGCGCCGCGCGACTTTATTATCCGCAAGAGCGTCAAGGCGTTTTCTGATGCGCTGCTGGATCTCAACACGACCGACCCCGACGTCAAGCGCAACATTGTCGACTACTACGGCAAGGACGAGCTCATTTACTTGGGACCGGACGAGAACATCATTCCGTCCGACATTGTGTGGATGACCAAGCGTGCGGCGTACCGCGGGTACCCGATCCCGCGCGCGTTCATCAGCTCCAAGCCCGATGCCGGCATTAACCACAAGGTGTACGGCGTCACGAGTGAGGGCGTCGCCGTGTTTGCCGACGTCGCGCTGCGCTCGCAGAACATTGACCCCAAGACACAGCCGTTCACGGTCAAGATCACGGGCGGCACGGACGGCGACGTGGCTGGTAACGTCATAAAGATTCTCAACCGCGAGTACGGCTCGAATGTGCGCGTCGTGGGCATTTGCGACGGCACGGCCGTCGTGGAAAACCCCGACGGACTCGATATGGGCGAGCTCATGCGGCTCGTGGAGCACTCGCTGCCGCTGAACGAGTACAACCCGGCGCTCGCCGGCGCGAACGGCCGCTTCCTCACGGTCGATACGCAAGAGGGCGTGCGTGCGCGAAACTCGCTCCACAACCGCGTCAAGAGCGATTTGTTCATCCCGGCCGGCGGTCGTCCCAACACGATCAACGAGAACAACTGGCGCGACTACTTGGACCCCGTGGACGGCACGCCGTCGTGCAAGCTCATTGTCGAGGGCGCCAACTTGTTTATCACGCCTGAGGCGCGCCAGCTTCTGTTTGACAATGCCGGTGTCGTCATTGTCAAGGACAGCTCGGCCAACAAGTGCGGCGTGGTCTGCAGTTCGTACGAGATCATTTCGAGTATGCTGCTCGAGACGGACGAGTTTATGTCCATCAAGAAGGAGCTCGTCGAGCAGGTCGTGGTCAAGCTGCGCGAACTCGCGCTCGTCGAGGCGCAGCTCTTGTTCCGCGAGTACAAGAAGGACCCGAGCGCAGCGCTGCCGCCCGTGAGCGAGCGTATCTCTAAGGCCATCATCCGCGTCCACGACGCGGTGCTGGAGAAGTTTGATGAGGTCACGGAGGAAGACAAGCAGATCCTGTTTACGCTCATTGAGGAGCACTTGCCGCCCAAGCTCAAGGAAGTCGCGCTGGACCGCGTCCACAAGGACGTGCCGCTTTCGTACCTCAAGTGCATTGTGGCCTCGAGCCTTGCGAGCAAGATTGTGTACCGCGAGGGGCTCCAGTTTACTGAGGCGCTGCCCGCGAGCAACGTTGGCAACATTGCCATTGAGTACCTCAAGCAGGAAAAGAAGGTGCAGAAGCTTGTAAAGCAGATCCACGGCTCGGACATTGTCAACAAGGCCGACATTGAAGACCTGCTGCTGCGCGGCGGCGTGCGTGCCGGCGTGGACCGTGCCGACTAGAGAATGCACAGAGAATGAGATGTAGTGGTGATGGCCAGGTCGATCTAGTAGTGTAGATTGCTTCGCTCTCCACCCTAGTGGATGGATACCATGTATGGTATGACAGCGCACCGAAGAGCGCGATTCGATGCTAAATCCTAATGCGAATTGTACACCCTCCTTGCGAACAGACACGTGTCTTGAAAGACCATCACTCCTGGATACATGTATCCATTTTCTGCTAAAACCAGGAGCAAGATGCTGTTCAATGGGTGTTTCCAGCGATGCAGTTGCGAGCAGGCGAGCGACTCTTCTACAGGAGTGGTAGTATGCTGCCACGCGGCACACGCTGCCGCTGCTACCGCCGTGTTCACAAGTGCTCGATGTCCACTCGGCAAGTGAGCCCACAATGGAAGACATCAAATTGACGACAAATCTACACTGTTGCAAGCTTTGTGATCCAAAAGCTGCATCTGGGAAGCCTGTCCAGGCAGCGGGGCCTTGTGGGAATGGATCGGGAGGACACCAGACAGATTGCTGAGCCGCATTCTGCTGACCAGGAATGTCGGTCCACAGAACACCGACGACAATCGCCCCGTCCTCTCCTTGCTCGCTTCTGAGCTTCCCGAGTCGGGATGTCGAGTGGCGCACATTCACTCCAGACCGTATCGCGTTCACGAGATAGAGCTCCACAAAGCTCCTTGCCTCACCGCTTGCGCGGAAGGCCGCTTCTGCCCGACCATTTTTTTGTTTGACAACGAGATTTCCACTCGACGTTCTTATTGACTTCGTAGCCTCCCTGTCGCTCTCCTGTCGCTGTCCTGTTTCCCCGGTATCCCCATCTGCGGTTCCTCTATCGCTACCCTCAAGCACAAATGCGTCCTGTCACGTACTGCCCAGTCCAGATATCCTTTTGCCGCGCTACGTGAATACGCCCCCTCCACGAGCATTTTCTCGTGGCGGAGCTTGCCTCGTCCTTGGTAGTTCTGAGTTCTTGAGGAATATCGAAATGGGAGACCACAGGATCTTGGGTTCGTAGCCTTAGAGGCGGAGGAGCTTTGGGTGAGTCGACCGAGGGAGGACCTTTGGGTGATGGATGTCAATACCGTCATTCCATCAGTCAATTCGGCGAATCGCGATCGCTGATTGGCTGAGCATGTCGATTCGCACAGCGGAATGATTGCGCTTGAAGCCTTGAAGCGAAAAGGCTCTTCTCATCATCATTCGTCACAATGTGAATAAAAGACTCACTAGTACAGCCCATATACTGGTAGCTGTGCCCTCTGTACACACATTATGGCGAAGAGGTATATCTCCCAGTGGCAACTCTGCGTTGGCTTGACGAATGGGTCTCCAAGTCCACATAAAGTGGATCTAATCTGTTCAGCTCATCCCGTCGTTCACTCCACGAATGCTCCGGCTCTTTTCAAGACGGAGGAGGCACTGCGTCAGCGAGCGGTGCAGGCCATGGAGCAACGAGGTCAAGCGGAGAGAAGCTCTATGCTTCAAGGAAGAAGGCGACGGATCAGAGCAGCGGTGCCGCTACTGGAACGGAGCTCCTCGGTCTTCCCAAAGTCTCATTGTGGAGTTTGCAGCTTCCGAAGCAAGCCCATGGCCACAAGCTCTGCGGCCACTCGACTGGCGGTCCCGTCGGGCCAGCCTCCTCCCGCCTCCTACGCTACCTTCTCTCCCACCGACCCGCTCGTTGATCCCAGTGATCAGCCACCGCATCCGCGGTCGCAGGCCTCGTGGGTCTCGCGACTGCTGCTCACGTGGGTCTCACCCTCGATGGCGCTCGGCAACACGCGCCATCTCACGGAGCACGACATCTGGCCGCTCCAGCGCGAGCACCAGTCCGACTTCGTCGCGGTCCAGTTCGGTCGCGACTATGGCGCCACGCGCTCGCTCGTGGCAGCGTTTCTCCGGTCGTTTGGCACGCGCTTCATGGCCACGGGCGCCGCGTACTTGTGCGTCGCATTGTGCAGCCTCGTGGGGCCGCTCGTGCTCCACGAGGTCGTGGCGTCTCTCTCGTCGGGCAGCTACGCCATTGTCACGCTGCTCCAGTGGATCGCCGTGCTCTTTGCCGCCCAAGTGGTGCAGGCACTGGCTGCCAACTACGCCAACTTGGACTCGCAGCTCATGGCCATTCAGTTCACGGGCGCCATCAAGCACTTGCTGTACGCCAAGGCCATGACACTCTCGGCCGACGCGCGCCGCCAAAAGTCGGTCGGCGACATCACGACGCTCTACACCATGGACTGCGCGCATCTCATTCGCACTGTCAACGTAGCGCACCAGCTTTGGATCTTGCCGCTCCAGATCGTGGCCGTGAGCGCCGTGCTTTATTGGCTCGTGGGCGTCGCGTCGCTTGCGGGGCTCGCCACCGTGCTCGGAGTATTGTACGTGAACCACTCGCTGTCGTCGGTCGTGCAGAAGCTGCAGGGCCAGTTCATGCGGCTCAAGGACGCACGCATGAAGCGCGTGGCCGAGACGTTCCGCGCCATCAGTCTCGTCAAGTTCAACGCCTGGGAGTCGCGCATGGCGAACCGCATCGCCACCGCGCGCGACGCCGAGGTTGCGAGCATTCGCCAGTACTTTCGCCTCGATATTGCGCGCACCGTGCTCACGGCCGGCATGCCCATCTTCATTAGCGTCGTGACCTTTGCCGTGTACGCCGGGCTGCTAGGCCACGCGCTCACGCCGGCGCTCGTGTTCACGAGCCTCTCGCTCTTTCGCCTCATCCAGCAACCGCTGCGCCAGATCGCCGGCATCTACTCGACGCTCATTCGCGTGCGCGTGTCCGCCGACCGCATCGCCGACTTCTTTGCTCTCCCCGAGCTTGCGCCACGCAGTAGCTCGTCCTACAGCGGCGAGGAGGACCTCGTTGTCATCGAGGACGGCGCCTTCGGCTGGGACCACTCGGGCGACGTGGCGGCGGCGCCGCTTCAGCGCGTGAGTCTTCGCCTGCGCCACGACGACTTGGTGGTCGTCCATGGCCCCGTCGGCTGCGGCAAGTCGTCACTGTGCGCGGCCATTCTCGGTGAGATGACGACGCTGCGCGGCCGTGTGTCCGTGAACGCGTCCGTGGCGTACTGCTCGCAGCAGCCGTGGATCCAAAGCATGACACTGCGTGACAACATCCTCTTTGGCGCGCGCTGGAACGCACAGCGGTACGCGGCCGTGCTGGACGCGTGTGCGCTGACCCACGACCTCGTGTCGCTGCCCGCGGGCGACCTCACGGAGATTGGTGAGCGCGGCGTCAACTTGTCGGGCGGCCAAAAGGCTCGGGTCGCGTTGGCACGCGCGTGCTACGCCAACGCTGACGTGTACCTTCTGGACGCGCCGCTCGCGGCTGTGGACGCGATCGTGGCGAACGAGATTTTCCAAAAGTGCGTGCTGCGCCTGCTGCGCCACAAGGCCGTGCTGCTCGTGACCCACAACCCAGAGATCATGGCGTCGCCGTTCGTCACGATGGCAGTGACCGTCTCACCAGATGGGGAGCTACAGGAGACCGTGGCACGCCGTGCCACGCCGCCACCTGTAGCAACGATCGAACCGCTGCCACCGAAAGCACTGGACGCGGAGCAGCACGTAGAGACCGCCACTGGTACTTCAACGGAAGCCAAGGGCGAGCAGCACAAGCTGGTCCAGAAGGAGAACCGCGAGCAGGGCCGCGTGGGCGCGAGCGTGTTCAGCGCCTACTATGCCGCAATCGGCGGCTGCTGGATCGTGCTGCTCGTGCTTGCGACGCAGGCGATCCAGCAGGTGCTCCAGGTCGGCGGGTCCTTTTGGCTCGGCCACTGGTCGTCCTCCTCCGTCTCGACCACGGGGCTCACCGTGTACACACTGTTGGGCGGGCTCGCTGCGCTCCTCGTCTTTGTGCAGACGCTCACGGTCTACCTGGTCGGCCTGCGCGCCGCGCAGTCGCTCTTTAACCGCATGACGCGCGCGCTTCTCCACGCGCCGCTGGGCTTTTTCGACGCTACGCCGATCGGCCGCCTTCTCGGGCGCTACGCCGAGGACGTGAGTATCGTCGACTTTACGCTGCCAACGCTCTTCAGCGGCTTCATCGCGAGCCTGTTTACGGTCGCGAGCAGTCTGCTCACTGCCGCGGTCGTGATCCAGTGGCGCGGGCTGCTGCTGCTGCCGCTCGTGGTCGTCTACGCTCGTGTGGGGGCCTTCTACATTGAGCCGGCGCGTGAGATTGAGCGGTTCCACAAGACGACGTGGTCGCCGATCCTGAGCCACCTCGCGGCATCACTCGAAGGCGCTATGACCGTGCGGGCCTTTGGTGCGACCAGCGTCCAGCGGTTCCGTGACCTGAACGACCAAAAGCTCGACACGCGCAACATGGCGTGGTACGCGAACCTGGCCTTCTCGCAGTGGTTCGTGCTGCGCGTGCAGCTGCTCGGGTGCGTGGCCGTGCTGGTCGTGGCCTCGTCGCTCGTGCTTCTCCACGACGTGCTGGCGCCGGCGATCGTCGGGCTCGCCTTCTCGTACGCACTGGGCATTTCGCAAAACATGGAGCAGATCGTGCAGCTCTGGTCGTCCATTGAGACCCGCATGGTGAGCCCCGAGCGGCTCCACGAGTACATATCAATTGATCAGGAACGCGCGTTTGATCTGCCGGCAAAGGACCTCACGCTGCCTTCCGGGTGGCCGCTCGCCGGTGCGATCGCGTTCCAGCACGTGAGCTTTCGGTACGCGAGTACTGCCAGCCCCCTCGTGCTGCGCGACGTCAGCCTGACGATCGAGGCGTGCGAGAAAGTCGGCATTGTCGGCCGCACGGGCGCCGGCAAGTCGAGTCTGACCATGGCGCTGTTCCGCATCAATGAGCTCACGGCCGGGACCATCATGATTGACGGTGTCGACACGAGCACGGTCGGACTCAAGACACTGCGTGAAAGACTGTCCATCATCCCGCAGAACCCCGTGCTCTTTCAGGGGCCGCTGCGCGCGTACTTGGATCCGTTCGACGAGTGCGCGGACGACGACCTGTGGCACGCGATCCGTCGTGTGGGGCTCAGTGGTCGCATCGGCCGCGACGACCAGAAGCTCGCGTGTCCCGTGGACGAGAACGGAGAGAACTTTAGCGTCGGCGAGCGGCAGATGCTGTGCATGGCGCGAGCACTGCTGCGCCACTCGCGCATCGTGGTCTTTGACGAAGCCACGGCCGCCATGGACCGCGAGACGGACCAGAAGCTGCAGCGCGTGGTGCGCGAGGCGTTCGCCGACTCGACCGTCCTGACGATCGCGCATCGGCTCGACACGGTACTGGACGCCGACCGCATCGTGGTGATGGAGCGAGGCGAGGTCGTCGAGTTTGCGTCGCCCAGGGAGCTGGTCGAGAAGGGCACGGGCCAGTTCTTCGAACTCATGGACGAAGGAGGATACCTGGAAAAGTTTCGCCAGGGACTGAAGGAGGAGAAGACCAAGGCGTAGGGTGTGAGAGGCTCGGGTCGACGAGGGGTTTGCCCTCAACGCAACCACCGTTAGGATATAGGCACCCTTAGGCACTCAGTAGACAATCGGCGTAGGCAATACTAGTAGGCGTAGGCAGGTAGGAGACGCTCGGCACTCATCAGTGGGCCATGCTGCTCGTCTATGGAGAGAGAGAGAGAGAGAGAGCAGAAAACGTGATGATGATAATGATGATAAACTGCGTCTATTACGCGCACTAAATGTACCTAGTATAATAGCTTCAGCAGAAAACGTGAGTAAAGACCAAGATATATTAGCTGGTTCTCTCGGAGACGCAGTGATGATTCCCGACAGTTCCCAGTACGGGCACTAGCAGAAAGCAGCAGAATCCATTCGAGCACGACCGTCCCCTTCGACGAGTGGCCGACCAACGATGAGCGCGCGACGGCGGTGCCGACGCCCCCGAGAGCGCCCGGCAACAGCGACCGCGATCAGGCCGTCGTTCCAGCTCGGCAGGTGGGCGTGGGCTGGCTGTAGCGGATTATCGCGAACGCCAGCCCGGCTCCAGGAGCTACAGTAATGAATCATCATGTGCAGTTCTCAAATTAGGGTAATGATGTCATTCGTATCCCCATTTTATCCAATCCGCAGCACGGCCAGCAGCTCATTCGAATACAACCGAAAATGGCCGCGCCGCGAGCACCCACGACGACGCGCCGCAGCGCGCTGCGCACCGTGGACGCGCTGGCCGACCGCAGCAACAGCGCACGCATTTATGAGGTCAGAGGCCTACAGGTGGAAACGGTGGGCAAGCAGAGAGCAAAGCTGACGAGTGGTTGGCTGGGCGATGTTAGGACGACGACAGCGTCGTGTGGCACTTTATGCTCAACTACACCGACTTGGGCTATGGCACCTTTGGGTAACGGCAATCGAATTTTGGATGCAGACAAAAGGGAAGGGCGTAAGCTCAGACTGACTGAGTCCAATGGTCCGTAGAAACAACAAGTTCTACATGATGCAGCTGATTGAGGACGGCGGCAACTACTTTGTGTTTCGCAAGTGGGGCCGCGTCGGCGCCAAGAACCCGCAGGTTCGTGTGGTGCCTTCTGCATGGAATTTCTTGTTGGTTGTCTAGTATTAACTCTCCCTGTGTATCTCAACAGAAAGCATTGGAGAGGTACAACGGCTCACTGAAGAAGGCGCGCGCGTCGTTCCAGAAAAAGTTTGAGGACAAGTCGGGCAACGAGTGGCCTCTAGGGGGCGGCGGCTTTGAAAAAGTGGGCGGCAAATACGTGCTTGTTGGTGCGTTGCTCTTCGCAATGATCCCCAGAGATATGGCCGTGGAGTAGTGGCTCTCATTCTTGTTCTATCTCTATCTGTGCTTCCATTTTAGAGCTGGACGACGAAGCGCCCGACAGCGACGCGGACGCGGACGTGGACGACGCGATGGAGGAGGATGCTCAGGAGGATACAGTCGACAATACGACGCCCTCGAAACTCCATGAGAAAGTACAGGATGTGCTCCAGCTCATCTGCAATGCCGATTTAATTGAGAAGGAAGTCGCGGCCATGAAACTCGATCTCAAGCGGCTGCCGCTCGGGCGATTGTCCAAGGCGCAGATCTCGCAGGGCTACGGTCTCTTGGAACGCATGTCCAAGACCGTCACGGAGATCACGACGCTCTCCAAGGCAAAGCCGGAAGAGGAAACGAGCGAACCAACGACGACGACCGGCCGGCGTCGCTCGGCGCGGCCACGGCGAACGACCTCGAACTCCGCCAAGCGACTGCGTATCCTCAAGACTGAGCTCAAGGAACTCTCGAACGACTTCTACTCGCTCATCCCGCACGACTTTGGCCGCAGCTTGCCGCCGCTCATCGAGTCCATGGACGAAATTCGACTGAAAATCGACCTGCTCGAAGTGCTCGCCGATTTGGAGATTTCCCACAAGCTGCAGCAGGAAAAACGCAAGGCGAGTCGAGCGAAGAGTGCGGGAGATGCCACTGAAAAGGTCCACGCACTGGACGCGCAGTACGCAATGCTGCACGTCGACATGGAACCACTCGCAGAGACCGACACTGAGTTCCAGACCATCCAGCAGTACGTTGAGACGACCCACGCGCCGACCCACATTCAGTACGAACTGCAGATCCGATCTGTGCTCAAGATTCGCCGCCACGAAGAAGACGCGTTTGCCGAGACACTCACATCCGTGCCCAACCATCGCGTAAGTATACATTTTGTATCGCTGAGGTCTAGCTGGCTGGGCTGGGTTTGCTCACTAGATTCCTATCACCCCCTCTGTATGATTCTAGTTATTGTGGCACGGCTCTCGGCTGTGCAACATGGTCGGCATTCTAGCCAAGGGTCTCCGCGTCGCACCGCCCGAGGCACCGACCAACGGCTACATGTTTGGCAAGGGGGTACGTGATATATCGCTGCTGCTGATTTCCATCAGGGGTATCCTCACTCATGCCAAACCCCTTCTCCCATAGATTTATTTTGCCGACTCGGCGTCCAAGTCGGCCAACTACTGCTGGACGACGCCCGACCAGCCGCGCGGCGTGCTCGTGCTGGCAGAGGTCGCACTGGGCAAGACATACTCTGCCCTCGAGGCCGAGGATCTCACGTACGAAAAGCTGCGTGCGACCAAGCACTGCGACAGTCTCCACGGCGTGGGCAAGATGGCCGCGAGCGAGGAACACTATGTGACCATGGCCGACGGCGTCGTCGCGCCCGTGGGCGAGTTGGAACCCACGGGCGTGGAGAACGGCGAGCTGCTCTACAACGAGTTTGTGGTCTACCGCCGCGAACAAGTGCGGCTGCGGTACCTCGTGGTGGTCGACTTCGTCTTCAACGACTGCGAGCCATTGGCATAGTCTCCTGGTGGACCAAGGACAGGAATCCCATGTTGCATAGGAAGAACTCTAGATTGTCTGTAGCCCTTTCCTTCTTCATCGTTGTATATTTTGTCTTAGCGAATATCTTCGAAGTTTAGAGTATCGGGTGGTTCACGGCAATACCGCGTTCTCCTCTTCGGGACAGGGTACCAATACCAACGCCGGCTTTTCTCAGTGACCAAGTTCTCTTGGGCCCTCCTCTGATAGCACACTCGTGCATGCTTCACAGTAAATCTATATTGCCATCGCAACTCATCATCTCGATCTCGGAACCTTTTTGCTTTGCGCACGAGGACGTTCTCCCCCGTTTATCTTCGCTGCTGTGTGGGTCCCTGTCCGTGTCTTCACTCCTCCTGTTCCCCTCTCCTCTCTTCTTCCTCCAGCTCGACTAGTTCTCCTTGTACACTTGTGTGACTAAATACGCGATCACGTCCTGCGCGTATCGGCAGACGTCATCATCGCCATCAAAGTGGCGGCGCACTTCTTCCTTGCACTCGCTAATGGGCAAGCTAAAGAGCGGGATGACCTTGTCGGCGAGTCGCTGGAAATGGCGACACACTTCCTTTTCGCCGCGGATGAAAAACAGCGCCTGGATGCGGTTGGAAAAGAGCGGAAATTGCTTGGACGCCAAGATCGCATTGTCCTCTTCAATGGTCGTCTCGTACAGCGCGAGCTGCTCAGTCATGAGTTCCTGGAGGTACCGCAGCGCGCGGATCTCATTGTCAAACGACAGTGGCGGCGATGCGTGCGCCGGCGACTTCTTCTTCATGGTCGTAAACTCTTCTTCCGTGCTCACGATGAGCCGCGCAAAGCTGAAGCCCTCGCGCGTGTTCGGATCCGAGTGCGAGCGGCTCAGCCGCGCGTCCATCGTGTAGATGCCGCTCTCCTGGAGGTACGCGCGCTTGTCGTAAAAGAGCTGGCCGTCCGTTTGCCGGAGCTGCAGATCGACCATGACTTCGTTCGGGTTGCGCCCGTCCTCTTCGGTATTGTCTTCCACGGCAAAGCCATAGTTGAGTAGGAACCGGTGGTTGCACTTGCGTCCGTACGAGTCGTACACTTGCGCGCCCGAGGCGATCGTGCCGAGCGACGTGATCGTGAACGCGCCGAGCGAGTGGTCAAACGTCCAGCTCGTCTCGCGCGGGCGGTAGTGGTTCAGCATGTCGGCAAACGGCACCAGCGCCGCGGTCTTGACGCCATCAATCGTCAGGCCAAAGTTGCGACTGCACACAATCATGCGCGCCCAGCTAAAGCGATCGAGCGAGAAGCGAGCGAACGACGGGTCGACCTGATCAGAAGACAAACAACCATTTGGGGCGGGTCAGAGAGAGGAAGAGAGAGGGGCAGGGACTAGTACGTTCTATACGGCATTCATACCCGGCAAATCGCATCATAGTCTTTGCGAATCGCGGCCTTGCGCTCCTGGATTTGCTGGATGATGTAGGATCCCTTGAGCCAATTGAGCTCTTCCTCGGTCCAGAAAATTGGCATGTTGTCGAGTTTCTTGGGTAATGTGTCGTAGTACGGGCGATAGAACGAGTCCTCAATCTAGAGCCACACACGTCAGTATTGCATCTTATTTGCTTCCCCTATCCCAGAGATGGTGCCCATACGTACGCGTTCCATGTCGGTGAGCAGCCACATCATGAGGAATATGTGCTTGGGCGCAACGAATTCGAGGTTGTGCTGGAGCAGTTTCTGGCCGATTTCCGTCATTTTGCCCATTTCGACCGTGATCAGGCATTTCTTCGGAATCACGAGAATGCGCTCGCCCGGCACGAGCACCTTGTCGCTGTGGACACCACGCACTTCGGGCGCATACTCTCGCAGCGAGAGCTTGCGCGAGTCGGCGCCGTTCGCGTCGAGCCACTGGATCAGCCGCGCGCCCGTCGAGCCGGCGGGCCTGCCGGTCTCACCGTCCAGTAGACTGGGCGTGCCTTCGCCGTCGCTGGCGTCATCGCTGGCTTCACCTGGTTGATAGGCAGCTTGGAGCTCTTCGAACTTCTGGCGATCCACGGGCGCTGAAGAACCAGAGGACGACGAAGCGGACACACGTGACGTGGCAGCGCGAGAGGACGCGCCGTCCGACGTTGGGGCCGGCGGTGGTGAGGAGCTCATGGGAGGACAGCGGGTAGCGTGCTCAGCTTGGCGAAGTGGCGAGGTGACTGGAGGCGAAGGTCGAGGCGAGGTGGCACGAACACTGGAGCGACCTTCGCGCGACATCTGGTCTCTGATCGCATCAGATGTGGAACGACGAAATGGCTACACTTGGGTGAGGTCGGACGCGTGCAAGGACCGAGCAGCTTTGTATCCGGGATGCGCTGCCGCATGTGACAGCTCTTCATGTTTTGAACTACAGGATATATCAGGTACCATGGAGCTGAAAGAACGAAGAGCACTCAGGTTGTCCCGTGCTGCGGGCGAGAGTCGGAATCAGATCGCACGGCACCGGCCTATTTTTGATGCCCATCGGCTGAGGTGATTCATCGCTTCCAGGCAATCCTGTGGGGGTCACTGGGTAACAAGAAGACACAAAATGGCGTGGGTCAACCGCACGTCTCGCGATGAAGGCCCCCGCAGTTTCCAGGTACGCACTGCGGCGGCGCACCTCGGCCCTGGCGCGTACGAGTCGCCGCCAGCCCGCCGGGTCAAGCCGAATGTTGCTCCGTTTGGGTCGACGGCTCAGCCAGAGCGTGGTGCAAATGCATCGAGCGAGCCAGGAACGATCGGTCAGAGTTTTGTGACACCAGGCCCCGGCGCATACGCGGCAACGGATAATCAGCACCCGTGGGAGTCGCCGTCTAAACAGTCGTCGGCTGTCTTCCAGTCCAAAACGCAGCGAGAGATTGGCGGCGATAAGGCTCTCAAAGCGAGCAACCAGACACCTGGACCCGGTACATACATGAAACAGGACTCGTTCGGCATGCGCGACAGGAAGAAGAAGAAGCGGAACACGTACGTGTGGTATGCCTTCGCGATTGAGAGGTTGATACTGAGCTGTTAATGGCAGTCCACATGCGGGGAACTTGCAGACCCCGCCGACTCCAAAGACCAACATCAAATGGGCGAGGCTGCCGTCAGCACCGTCGATTCCAACGCATGCGCAGAGCTTTGGGTACGAACAAGGGCCGTACGGCAAGCTCGTGCGCCATGAGCCTGCCCACGTGGGCTACTCAGGGAGGGGCGATGACACGATCGGCCCGGGAGACTATGACCCGATCCGCGGACTCAAGAGTATCCACAAGCCGCGCGCGACAGACTTCTCGCGGAGCCGCGTCACGCGGTCATTTGAGAAAGAGATCAAGCAGCGAGCCGAGTTGCCCGGTCCGGGGCAATACATGGAGGCGCCCTCCAGCGTGGCCAAGAGCACCCAGCGCGCGAGTTCCGTGTTCAAGTCGGTGATCACGCGAGAGAAGGCTGCGGTCGTGGCAGGCGATACCTCAAAGCAGCCCGTTCCCGGACCAGGAGCTTATTTCGAAGGATACAAGGGCTTCTCGAGCGCTGCCAAGCCGGAGTATCTGCAGTTCTTTGGCAGTACAAGCACACGTTTCGATCCAACGGCGCAACGCGAGACAATGTGTGTTCCTGGCCCAGGCACGTACTACTCACCACCGACATTCACGGCCAAGCCGCAATCTATGCGACGGAAAGGGAATAGTGCACCGTTCTCCACCAAGAAAGAGCGGTTCGACTACAATAATCCTGTGAAGAAAGATGAATACCTCGCTGCTCCGGGCTCGTACAACATGCCGCTAGCCATGGCCGACACGCTGAACAAAGTGGTACGTTCTCGTTGACCAAGCCATGGGATTTGATTGCATTCTGATTGGACTTGAGGATGTGATAGTCGAGCCGGTTACAGACGTTTGGCAGCACGACCAAGCGGTTTGATTCCTTGTCTAGCCGTGCAGAGACTGGAGCGATAGAGTCGCAGCTAGAGCGCGAGATGCGGCTCGCGCAGGATGAAGCAGCGAATACCGACAACGGGATGGCCAACAACGGCAGGCACACCAACGCCAAGCCATCGGCTACGTTTGCGTCCTCCTCGGTCCGCTTCAAGCCGTTGGAAAGGAGCGCCGCACCATCTCCAGGCGACTATGAGGTATGCATTGAACCTCCGTGGTGTCCTCTTCTGGCTGGTACTATAGTCATGCCGTGTCAAATCAACAGATTCAAGCATCCTGGAACGCCTCTGGGGCGACCGGCACTTTTAAGTCGGCGACTGACCGGCTAAAACCCAAGTCCACACAGGCTGCCAACGTGCCTGTGCGTTTGTTGCTTTGTTGGTTCGATGCAAACACTTCTCAATGACCCTAACACAATGGCTCTACTGGTGGTAGGGTCCTGGTGCGTACACGCCTCCTGTGGCCGTGAATTTCAAGCCTGTGCACATGGCAAGACCAGACGTGTTTGTTGGAGCGGTACGTGCTTGCAGTCATGTACAGGAATGGACGGCGGGGCTTATAGTGTCCACTCTTTACCGTGTAGGAGCCTCGGTTCAAGAAAATCCTGCCAAAGGTTCAGGTACCGGTACGTTCACTTTTACCGAGCCAACGACACCACTAAATCGCACTCACGAAGGCATTGACCTGGTATATAGGGACCCGGAGCGTACAGCTCCCATTCAATCGAGAACGACTGGAATCGCCCCACGTACAACATCACGATCGCCACGGAAATGGAGCTCGCCATGTTGCGATAAACACCATTTTGCACTCACCTATTTTAGTACATTCTATCAGACCTGTGCAAACCAATGTAGACTCATTAATCGTTTTACAGAGGCTTCAAATTATTCTGTCTCGCCACGAATTTGCTGTTGAATGACATGTCGGGTACGGTACGGTACTCGCTTATGTTGCTGGAGCGGAAATCGGCCGAAACCTTGGACACTGGCGGAAGAGAACGGCAAAGCGTCGGGGAGGAAGGCACCGACAGTATCGATATCCCCGCGACGTGAGGCTGGCCCCCCTGGACGACGGCACGGAACCCCCTTCCAGCTTTCGCTCTGTCTCGGCGCTCTCCATGGGCGACTCGCTCGACGGAGACGTTGTCATGAAAGAGGAGCCGCTGCCGGTCGTCAAGCCCTTTGTCTCGACGCCGACGCGGCCGCCGCTCCCTCCAACGGAGCGCGGACGCAAGCGCAGCCGCAGCAGCGAAGGCGGAGACAGCGGAGGAGTACGGCGGCGAGGAGCAGGAGGCAGTACGAGCGAGAGCCAGACGCCGTCGCGGTCTGCTCGCGAAGGAAGCGGCGCGAACTTTGCGGCCGCGTCGCCCCCGCTAGCGATGACGCCGCTGCCGTCCCCGCCGCAGCCGCGCGAGGCGGTCGTGTACAAGGATGCGATGCTCTCGGACTCGGAGTGGGAGCGCGAGATTGCCGAGTTTGGGAGGCAGCTGGACGACATGCTCTCGCGTGTCACGGACCGACAACTCGTGGCGCAGACGGCGCAGTACATGCGCGCGTACCCGCAGCATTCGCTGCGGTTCCAGATCAAGATCAAGCAGGTGAATGTCGCATAGTTATTTATTCTATCTTTTCTCTTTGTGGGTGGGTACACGGGAAACGGACGTGTTGAGGCAGAGGGGGCTCTAGCATGGGTCTTCCTTGTTCTCGTTCTTCTTCTTGCTCTTCCTTCTTGTTGTTCCCACCCTGTGGTTGTGTGTGGACCTGTTTGTTCGAAGAGTTCCGAACTAACGGTGTGTTTGTGTGTGTGTTTTCCTGATGCAGAGAGCACTGACCGAGTCCCCGCGGCAAGCCCAAGTCAAGCTCATGCTTTTTTACTTGTTTCACGAGTTTCTCAAGTTGTTTCAAGGCGACGAGCTCCGTGAGATCCAGCGGGACTGGTACCTCACGATCGACGAAGTGCTCCACGCGTGCATGCGGGACATGAAGAACAATGCCGACATGAAGAAACGCATTTTCAAGACTGTCGCGCGCTGGGAAGAACTGGGCATCTACGTCCAGAAGACCAAGCAGTGGAAGGCGCTATCAGCAGGCGATGCTAAGCCTCGAAGGAGCTTCATTCGATTGCCAAGAACGGAAGCCGAACGACTGGCCGAGGCGCCGGATCAGCTGCAGCAGTTCCCTCCTCCACCCGTGAACCAACCGTTGATCCATATCAATCGGACAAATTACCCGTACGTGTTTGAGCGGTCTAATTTCCGCTCGGCCTACGAACTGAAGCAGCACTGGCGGTTCTCTGCGGTCGCGTTCATCGAAGTGCTGGCCCAGTGCCTCGGGATCAGCCGCGACATTGCGCTCACAGCGTCGATGTTTTTTCACCGCATCTTTGACCGAGGTATCTACGCGAAGGAGCGGTTCAAGTTTGCAGCCGCGTGTATCTTCCTCTCAGCCAAGGCCTCGAGCAAGCGCATGAAACTCATACGCATGGTCAAGACCATGCACGAGATTCTCGAGCAGCCGCTATTGGCGGGGGATGAAGAAGTGCTCGACATGGAGCGAATGCAGCTGCTCTACTACGAGATTGAAGTGCTGAAGGGTGTCGACTTTGACCTGACCACGGACATGCCTTTTTACTACCTCAAGGGGACGCTGGCTCAAATGCCGGAGAAGTGTACGTGGCGTTATCCCATTGACTTGGGTGTATATCACTAACGACGGACACGTTTCTCGTTTTGCAGTCCGCCAGGATGTGGAAGAAAGTGCTCAGAGTGTCCTCGAAGAGCTGTACGTATTTGATGTGTGGGTGTGTGATCACTATCGTTCTGACCCTCCACTTATTGCATGGAATTGTACAGGTTTTGGCTCCCGCTGTGTTTGACGATCCGGCCGAGGTTTCTCGCGGAAGCGGCGGCGTACATTGCGTGCCGCAACAAAGACCGCATTTACAGCTTCAGTTGGTGCCGCGAAGACAAAGATGGCAGCGTCCTCACCGAGAAAACAGCGAGTACGTTTGCATCAGTTTTGCTTCACCGGAGGCTTGGGATCTCACGCGTGACCCACTTGTTGTACTTGTAGAGGAGATTCTGAAGGATTACCGCCAGCTCGTTGCTTGGAAGAAGGACCAAAAGCGCCATTTCGATACGCTGGTAAGCACGTCTTCCTCGGTTGGAGGAGCTGGGCCGTGGGATCTCCAGGAAGTGTTCCAGGCGCAACGTGGAGGCCTCCGCGTGGACGTCACCACCATCCAGCACGAGATGGAGTACACCCAGAAGGGCGCCAACGAGTCGCGCGCCGTTCTCGAGACTTACGTGGATGAAGGCGGCGATGAACGCGACGATAGGAGACGAAGAACGACTGATTCTAGCAGCTCATCATCGTACTCTCGTCGTCGAGCGGATGACAATGTGAAGGTCAAGGCAGAACCTCGGGCAAGTACTCGGTACGAGGACCGCGGACGCAGTCGCGACAGTTATCGCCGGGATATGAAGCGATCCAATGGCAACGGCCGCGATCGAGACCAAAGCCGAGACTACGACAGAGATCGAGACCGCAAGAGTGACCGCGACTATCGTGATCGTGACAGAGACCGTGACCGTGACCGTGACCGTGACCGTGACCGCGATCGTGACCGTGGTCGTGGGCGTGACCGTGACCAGGAGCGTGACCCTGGGCGCGACCGTGACGGCGACCGAGATCGTAGTGGCGGCGTTAGAAAGGATGAGGAGCCATATCGCGTGAAGGAAGAACCAGGGAGAAACGATGATGCGCGTGTTCGCGTCAAGGATGAACCTGGGAGAAATGAGGACGAAAGAGTTCGCGTCAAGGAAGAACCAAGTGGATCGTCCAGCCGAAATGATCGAGTTGACAAAGATAATGATCGAAACGGTACATCTAGTCGCACACGCGAGCGGGACAGCTCTCCGCGAGGCAACGAGACTGCAGATAAACGTAGTCGCAGTGATGATCACGACCAGAAGAAGGATTCGCGACGCGATCGCGACCGTGACGACGGCAATAAGCGTGATTCGACATTTCGTGAGAGTGCTCCTCAAGAGTCTCGCGATCGTGGCGACAGATCCACGCGAGACCGCGAGCGCGATGACAAGTACAGCTCGGGGAGTCGCAGCCGCCGCAGCAGTCGGAGCCGTAGTCCTCGTGACTCGTCTCGAAGCAGCAAGCGGAAGGACCGTAGTTCCAGTCGAAGCAAGAGCAAGAGCCGGGAGCGATCTTCGCGCTCGTCGCGGACCGACGATCGTGATGACCGCACGCGTGATCGTGACCGTGAGCGTGACCGTGACCGTGATCGTGATCGTGATCGAGACCGTGGCCGTGATCGCGATCGTGATCGTGACCGTGATCGTGATCGTGATC
>JAADVZ010000394.1:0-27208 GCA_023335925.1 Pythium phragmitis
AAATCACTCGCAAACTTGTGACGTATGGCAGCAAGTTCCTCTTCGTACTGCTTCTTCATCTTCGACAACGCATCATCTTGGCTGCCCGGTTGGGTATCCACTCCAAGTGTGGTGTCGCTCCGTGCGCGAGCTAATACGATGCGTTTGTGGCCATAGAGAACATCGACGAGTCGTTTAATGACAACCTTCGCGAGATCCAGCGAATCAACTGCATCGATCGAGATGCCAATAGCTGCATTTGAGCGTCTTCGGTGACGCAACGCAGCACTGAGTTCCCGAATGCTCTCCTCGCATGTGCGAAGCTCTTGCTCGTTCACCGCGAGAAATTCTTCCTCAGTCAGCGCGCTGGTATCGCGAGCCCATCCCGACACGATGCGTTGAAGGATACTGGCGCGTTCGCGAAGTTTCTTACACTGCGAAGAGTGAAGATCTTCTTCTGCAATGGCACTCTGTGTGCATAAAGGTCAGAGTATATACCTCGCACGGTAAAAATGAAAAGAACGTACCTCGATATTCCTGAAGATCTCGCCGAGCACATATTCAGAGTGCGCACATTTCTCATTGGGGAAGAACTTTGCCGCGAATGCCAAAACACCGGGCTGATCGTCCAGCGTTTCGCAGCTTGCTCTTTCATCCTCTTCAAGTGCCCACGCAACATCACACAGCTCATGTAACCGGAAGCGATTCTTCGTAGTACAAGTTGTTAGACTACACTCAGTGACTAACACCCGATAGGCAGAGAAAAAACGTACCTTCAGCTCGCTCACCTGCAACATAAGGTCTAACGCGCTCGGAGTTTCGACCACACCCGCGAACTCGTCTGACTGCCGAAGCTGCTGAATCATGGTCTGTTTCTGCTCCAAGTCGCGCAGGATTCCACCAGAGATCTCCGCAAACTTGTTCGTCTGGAGCTCTTTTTCGAGTGAAATGGACGCGGCCTCGTGTTTAAGCTGCTGCAAACGCTCTGCAGCGTGAGAGTAGGATTCCTGGCGATCCGCAAACCTGGTCACTGATTCGCCGGTCATACGCCATGTGCTCATCTTCTGCACCGCGTCCTCCTTCGCTTCAATCAATGCAATTTTCCACATGAGGTCGCTATCAAGCCGAGTCGCTGTTGCATCAAAAGTTGTCTTGGCCTCGGAAAGTCTCCCCTCGAGTTCTTGCATCTCAAGCGCAAGACCTACGACCTCCACAACGCGACATAATTGACGAAGGTTGATGGACGAGCCTGGGTTGCCGAAACTCTCGTCGACATGAACTGATGAATCAGTCTCGCTTCCGAAACTCTCCATGAGTGACGTTATCGATTCACTTGTCACGCCCGAGCGCCTTGGGGAGGATGATTCGTGGGAGGCGACTGACTGAATGTTGCCCGGAGCCATGGACGATCGTCGAGCCATAAGAGCTGCAATCGCCTTTGACGTCTCCATGACTGCCTCTGAGCTCGCTGCAGACCCACTTGCGATTGACCAAGCGATCTCCTCCAGCTTTCGGAGATACTCGACAATCGTTGGGTCGCCAACCAGGATGTTGACACTGAGGTCCAGCGTGTCCGGGCTTCCGGTTACCAGGGATAGAGCCTTCGTTAGCGCGTTTCGCAGTACATCGTTCAGCACTTTTGATCGTGTGAGCTCAGCTGATCTCGGGTCGACGTTCTTGATAGCCTTATTCTGGATGTTCTTGGCGCGGCTTGCGTATTGAAGCGTGTTGACTGTCTCGCCGGCGTTAGACTCTGCAGGAGAAATACACGCACTGTTTGATACAGATTAGACTCTCTCAACATAACAAAAAACAACGGCAACTCACATAAAGAGCGTTCGACTGTTCCCACCAAGAGCGTCTTGGAGAAGGCGCGTCAACTTCGAGTCTCTGTAAGCCACATGCTGCCTCGGATTTGATCGCCGTCGCTCGTCCCCAAGTGCGGTGATCACATTTCCTAGCGCTAGCAAGCCGACGTTGATCTGGATGCCTTCTTTCATACGATCACCTTCCGCTTGCGTTTTCTTCAGTCTCTCGCTGCCGGCTAGATCAACAAAAGTGAGCTTCGACACGATAGTTGTTTCGGAGTCCTCATCGTCGAGAAGATCGTGAGGTCGGTGAGAAGTTGAGAGTCTTTGGCTGCCTCGACGCTTCGCTGGTGGCACAAGTCCGTTCTCGCCTGAAGGTGCAGGATTCGCTGGCAACGTCTTCTTTGTCTTGCGCACGATTTTGACGGTATAGACTGCGTGTGAACGACTGGAGTGTTCGTTCATTCCTGTGCTTCCTGTGATTCTTCGCACGCATCCTTGTCGCATCTGCTCTGACGCCTCAGTAAAATTCGATACTTTCACCTGCAAAATAGTCTTTAGACACACAGATAGAAACAGCATGTGCGATCATCCGTAAATTACCTCGGTGAGACCTTGGACCCATACGCTCCCATTGCTCTCTCTCACTTGGAGACTGTCCCTTGAACGCCCTCGAGATTGGTCCAGGAGATCGTGGATCTCCTCACCATAAATCTCGAGAAAAGACACCGAGACTTGGCTCGTGGTTGTCTCTTTGTCGTCTTCAAGTCTTGAGAACATTTCGTTGATGAATCGAGGGATCACTCCTTCGTGATCATCCACTTCATTTGCGACAGCGGGATCATCGCTATCGGATTGTTCGATCTGTACTCGCTGAAACAAACGCGGCGCTAAAGCTGCCGCTGAGCTACCATTTCCCATGGTGTACGTTTTGCCGGATCCAGTTTGTCCATAAGCCAGCACCGTCACGTTGTAGCCTTGCAAAAAAGAATCCATCAGCGGCTGAACCACTTGCTCATACAGATCTGCATTCATGGGAATACATCGACGTTAGTTGCCTTCAGTGAAGCACAAAACTAAAACGCTTGTGTGAGACCCACCTTTCTGGTCGGCTTCCATAGGGAATACGTGGTCGAACCTGCAAACGCAACGCAAGCAATATCTCTGTGGGTACTGTCTCCCTGTGCCTGAACGCAGTTCATGCCACTTACGTGAACGTCTTGTCGTTCGACGGAACGTGAATCGTGTTTGCTTCCGTCTCCACGCACGTTCTCACACGGGCAGCGATCTCCTTTGGAAGAAGTGGTCGCACTCGCACGGCGACTTGCACGCTTCCGTCTTTCCGGGTCAACACTTTAGAGGAGGGAGAGGCCGGGACAGGCGGTTTCGCGCGCTGTGCCACTGGTATCATCGGTTCGTCTCCATCGCTGTTATCTCCGTCATATTGCGCACGACCCGCCGTACGTTCGCCCATTGCAGTCGGTGTGCTAGCAACAGAGGTTGTGCCTGCGGCTGCCGTCTCGGACGGTCCAGCCGCGAGCGGCGGGCGTGTGGACACGGTCAGCACTTGTGGTAACTGCAGGCGGCGCACGCTTCCGCCGACGGGAACGCCGCCACCGCCTTCACCTCCAGTCTGAACCGGAGACAGTAGCGCGCGTCTCATCTTGCTCAAACCACGTGCATATAGGGGGGAACTTAGACCGGCGCTTGCTTGCTTGCTTGTTTCCTTGCGCAGGTTTCCTTTACGGATTGCCCCGCCCCGACTCGCGCGGCAAACTTGACTGACAATCACTCTCGAGTGCAACGCTTTGATTTACAACCAATTAAATGCACCCAGTGAATTTCGTACAAATTGATTGAATGAAAAACTGACATATGCGATACTGATTGGATGTTAATGTGTTTATTTGGGTGCGACCCTTCTCCCAACGCCCCTCCCTCCACTGTAGTATCAAATACCTCATAATGGAGGTGAAACATTTTGTGCAATGCTACAGTATTCCAATAAAAATCCGTCTGACCGAAAAGGTTTTTTATATTCGGAACGGTTTTCTATTCTAGCATCCAGAGCCATGTTCCACGATCATCTCACTAAACGCATCGATGAGATCGTTGTGGAGCTCGCCGATCGCTGCAGCGCTCTCATCACGAGCAAGTCATTGCTGGCGGAGGCGTGCGCCGTACACATCGTGACGAGTGATGTGCCAATCCTCAAAGTTGTCAGTGAAGCCGGCACCGGTACTAAGAATGGAGTTCTGAACGACAGAATCCGTTACCGCATTCCACGCATCCTCCACCCAACGCGCGACCACTTCGACGGCTAGCGGCTCTGGGTTTCCACCAGCATCGCATGCGAGATGGTGGCACTGACCAGCCTCGGTTGTTCTGGAAGTATAGGGCGGTGCGGTGGGAACGTTGGTACAAGTTTCTTCGATCCAGTCGATAACTTCTCGCTTTTCAGCCATTGTCTTTGCGAGACGGCATGATAGCCGTGGTGGTGGTGGTGGTGGTACTTTGGTGGTTGGAAGCTCGCTGGTGCTGGTTAATGCCATGGACTTCCACAAACGTTGTGCATGATGACCACGGCATACTATTCGGCACGGTTTTTTATTTCTCCAGGATTTCTGGGAGAATCTACAAATCTCACTTAAATAAGTAGAGTCTTTTATCCAGATAGGGTTTTCTAAATGGTAGAATCCGTTAGTGGAGGTTGAACTTGAAAGACTCTATCTTAGTATGCGACGTTGCGGCTCGACGCCCATGATGCGACGCTCAGCAATGTGAGGAGAGGGAGCCAGCAAATATAGGCGGGTGGTACGGGGGGGAACTGCCGGATGCGCCCACGGTTTATTACCGACTTCTCCCGACCAGCGCCAGCGTGGTCCAATGCAGCGCCGTGGGTCTGCGAATGGTGGCTCCACGGGCGGACGTATCCGCGTGGCCGTACGCGTTCGGCCGCCGGACTACAAGATCTCCCAGGGCGAGACTTGCTCCCCGTGTGTGGCGCCGTCACCCCACGCGTGTGAACCAAACGTTGTCGAGTTTCGCCATGAGTCACAGTCCAAGAAGTTCAGGTTCGACCACGTGTTTGGCGCCGATGCAACGCAGGACGGTGTGTACGCAAGCGCGGTGCAGCCGCTCCTGGCGCAATTTCTCGACGGATACAACGTGACTGTCATGGCCTATGGCCAAACCGGCTCGGGCAAGACTTACACCATGGGCAACAAAGTGACCGTCTTCAACACGACGCCCTCGACCTCGCCGTGCCGGGAGCGCGCGTCGTCCATTCCGCCGCCGATGATCATGACACCGGAGATGCGCCGGTACCAAGGCTCGGACGACGACGGCCTCATGCCTCGCTTCCTCCACGATCTCTTTGCGAACCTCAAGAGAGAACCGAGCGCTCGAGAGATCCGCGTGACCTTTGTGGAGATCCATCTCGACACACTTCGTGATCTTTTGGTCGAGCGCTCGTACAAGACGCTTACGATCCGAGAAGACGCGCACAGTGTATGGGTGGACAATTTGCACTCAGTACAGGTCGATACACTGGCAAAGGCCTTGGAGGTGCTCAATGCTGGTCGTGCTCGCCAGACCGTGCTGAATGATGCATCCAGTCGGTCTCACGCGGTGTACACGATGGAGGTATCGCGAAAGTTTCACAGTGAGGTGAAAAAATCAAAAGTCACGTTTGTGGATCTCGCGGGCAGTGAACGCACGAAGACAACTCAAGCCGAAGGCTCGCGCCAACAAGTGGGTAGCCATATCAACTGTACGTACTCGTCCAACGTCGTAGTGTTCAAAACTGTGATTTGGGGGACTGATTGAATTTTTCTGCCGGTACAGTGGGTTTGAGTACGCTTGGAAACGTTATTAGTGCTCTGGCTGAAGAGCGAAGGTCCCAACGACGGAACAGTCAGGACTCGACGACATTACGCCCTTCATCAGTTGATCCGCATGTTCTGTACTCCGCGTCCAAACTCACCCGGCTGCTTCGTGATGGCCTTGGCGGGAATGCTCGCACTCTCATCATGTACGTTAATAGCACTGAGATTTCGTTTGATGTGGTCGCCCACGGCTCACTACTGGTTTATTCGTAGAGCCTGTGTGTCCTCCCTTGGCTCCAATGCCGACGACACCCTAAACACGTTGCATTTCGCAAATCGTGCCCTTCAAAACAAGACAGAGAAGAACTTGGGCGCCGACTTGCTGGCTGTCCACCCGAATCCGAACGAGAAGGAGATTGCTCGCCTTCTAGATGATGTCAAGCGCCTGCAGGAACAAATCAGTTTGCTCGAAGTGGCAGCCAGCAGACGTGAAGAAGAAATTCTGTTCGCGGAGCGAGCTCGGAAGGAGAACAAGCGCGACGACTGTCGAGATGTTGAGATGACGACGGAGATCGCAATTTTGCCGCACGTGGACGCACACACGCAGCACGAAGGGGAAGGCGAAGAACAGCGATTGTCCTGCGTGGATGCAGTGACGATGACTGATTATTTTGAGGAAGCCTCGCTACCGCTCAGTGTCGATTATATTGATGCATCGGTCCAATTCGGCGCGTCATTCTCGCAGTCTACGCATGCCGAAATCATGACCGATCGCGAACCTTCGAGGGTCACGAGTGAAGCAGAAACATTGTGTGATCTCTTGTGTCCACCTGCTATCGATGCCGGGGTCCAATATGGTGCTGAGATGAGTGAGGCCGGGACATCATGTGACCTCTTGTGTTCGCCCTCCATCAACTGCGCGGTCCAGTTTGGCGCTTCGTATTTCCACTTCCAAGATATCGAGATTGCCACAGCCCCAGAACCCGTGCTGGAAACTTGTGACGGCTCGACCGAATGCCTCGTCGAAACTGCGGACGCAACGTGCCAGCATGATATGCCGACCATGGGATGTGTTGACGTTGGGGTCGTCACTGAGAGCCAACCGGTTGTCGAAACGGCAGATGCATTTTCCGAGTGTATTGGCGGTGAAGTCGCGGACGCTGAGTGTCAGCCTGATGCCTCGTGGTCGTCGTCAACTGTGGATGCAGCCGACGGCAGCGAGGAAGATACAGCCAGCGAGGCGAGTGCAGCAAGCCAATATGACCTCACGTCGTTAGTGGACGCTGCGGTCAGTACAGACCCAGTGGCAACAACTGACACGTTCACCGAATGTCCAGAGGTAGTATCAGCGGACGCGTCTTGCCAATCTGAAGTCGCCGTCAGCAAGTCAGCCGAGGTCGCCACTTCCACAGATTTAGAGCCTACTGTGGAGGCCGTGGACGCATCGACCGACAGCCTCACCGTTCATCTAACGGATGGGGCTTGTCAATCCGAATTGCCCAGTTTTCAACATGTAGAATTCGGAATGACGACTGATCCGGTGCGTGCGATCGCGACTGCAACCGCCTCGACCGAGCGCATCAGCGAGTCAGCCGAGGTCGCAACTGCTACCGATTCGGAAACCGCGGTGGAGACCGTGGACGCAGCAACCAACAGTGTCGTCCTTTGCATGGCGGATGGGGCGTGTCAGTCTGAATCAACAGATGTGGAACGTGTGGAGTTCGGCATGACGACGGATCCGGCTCCTACTGTCACGACGTCAACCGCATCGACCGAGTGCTGTGGTAACGATGTGGCAGAGACGGCTTGCCAGTGTGATGCCGCTTGCTATGTGGATATGGGAGTCACTACTGGCGGCTGTGATCTAAGTCCAGTCGACGTCGGGATCCAGTCAGAGCTCTCGTCCGTTCAATCTAAAGATGCGGACACGGCGACTGACGATTACCTCACCAGTGAAATGTCGAAGCGGGTGTATCCTGATGTCATCGAAGACGAGGCGCGTGATTCTTCGCATGCTCAAGAGTTCTGTGCAGACAAGTTCCCAGACATCGGGAAAATGACACGTGTGGAGCCATCACCGACTTCGTCAGATACCGATGGAAGTGGCAAGTCGACTGCCATCCTGCCAGAGTCAATTGAGCACGACACGGTCGAGCTCAAGAGTATTGCGACAATGCTTAAAAGTGATTTGGTTACGTGCTCAACGCCAGCGAGCTGTCCAGATGGCAGCCTCTTGTCCAGGTCACCAGTTACTACCAGCATGCACGAGGAATTACAGGCCGCTCGCACCGAATCAACAAATGACGTGTTGTTCGAACTTCTCCAACTGGGGAACACCCCAAGGCCCGTCACCCCGAATGCCAACGAAAACGTAACAGCCGAGCCGACTGCCGCTTTGTCTGCGAACGCGTTGGAAGGAGACTCCACTGGCTACGGGATGTTTGTGTGCGGTCCAGTTGACGACGATGAGGACGAGTATCTCAACAACTCGAGTTCAACTGCGCAAGGGATCCCTGAGGCTAAGAACACTGTTTTCGACTTATCGAGTACCGCGTCAGACCACGAACAGGATTCAGAGCTGGCGGACGCTAATCCTCCTCCAGGCATTCTGCCTCCTCTTCCGATCTTGCTTTCCGTCAAGCCGACTCCAATTCAGGCGGATTTCATTGTCAAGGAAGATGACGAGCGTGAAGATGTTCGGAGGCCATCGCCAATCCCACCGCCAGCTCCAGACTTTGTTGTTGTGCGGTCGCCGCGGCGTGGGAATCGAAGTAGCTCACAGCGTAGTGCGCCAGTGCAAGTGGCGCCGCGAGGACTGATCCCTAAGCGCAGCTGCTTCCCCTCCCATCAGGTAGTGCATCCGCTTCGCGTGTTCACGTTCGACGACAGCACTGCTGTGGCGCCCACACCAGAGAAGACAGCAGCTCAAGCTAAGCATCTCTACGAGGTGAGTGGGATCATATACCACACTCTGTTCTTGACTGCCCTGACCAGCAATGTGACAAAACTCCTTCATTAGAATCTACGCCAGTTGACACGCGACGAGTTTGGATGTGATACTGATGAAGACGAGCACAGTGCCATAGTCGTGCCACAGGGACAATCAACGGTCGGGCAGTTGATGACGGGAACAAAGGATTTCATCCAGCGACGCCTGATGAGACAGCAGCGGATAGCCCATGTTCGCGGCCGCGTTAGAACGCTGGAAGAACTTCTCCAAGTTGATAACCGAGCCCCGATCAGCGAACCAGAGCTCAACGCCTACTCGGGACGCGTCCAGGAAGAGTTCTTGCACAAGCTCCACCAGCAGTTGGTCACTCTCGCCGCGGAACGCCTCCACACTCGACTGAAAGCTCGCCTCGCCGCGGAGCCGCTGCCCAGCGGCGACGACGACGCGACCTGCCCGTTCTTGCGGTTGGATCAGTGCCACGCGTGTGCCCAGTGGTTCTTCCATCATACCGAAGACGCCGTATTCTTCGAAGCCCAAATTCTGCCATTCATCACGAGCGGCTGGATCTCCCTCACACCCCACGAGCTCAGCGCCGAACAGGCATGGTTCCAACTGTAAAGTTCTTGTCGCAACGACGCACGTGGTGTCCAGTACTGGTACTGGTACTAGTAGATTACTATGCTACCCAACTTACATTCTACCCAGTACTATTGTTTCTCTGCGTCTGTTCTTCTGCTAACTTACTTCTGTTCCTCTCTGCAAAAATTGGTTGCATGTCTCTTGTAGGTGTCACGCCGTCCCTGCTTTGCTTGGTGCTAATGTCTCTTTCTGCTCGTACTCTACGCGGTGGGGGCCGGACCGGTTTCTCATATCTTCCTTCTACGTTGTCGTCTTCTCTTCATGCAGATCTCTCGGTCTTTTTTGTTCACGATGCTTCTTTCTTCTTCTCCCCGCTCGGTCGGTCATTTTCTTGTGTGTCATTGCTTCTATCAGACTCGTTCAAAGAGTCCATGGACGTCCGGGGTGCTTTTTTCTTGTCTCGAGCGGGGGAAGAGAAGGGGTCTTAAATCATTCATACTTGGGGCGTTACACGCGGTGCGGGTCGAAGTTGGACACGTCGAGCTGCGGGCGCAGACCGCTGATGAGATCGGCGAGCAGCGCGGCCGCGCCGAACGACAGCGTCCACCCCTTGGAGCCGTGGCCGGCGTTCACAAACAGGTTCTCAATGTGCGTGCGACCAATGAGCGGCACGTCGTCGGGCGTCACGGGTCGCCAGCACACGTGCGTCTTCATCTGCTTGGTGTTGAGGTACCCTTCGGGGAACAGCGTCTTTGCCTGTGCGAGCAGCCAGTCAAATCGAGGCTGGTTCGACTGGCTTTTCTTCGGGTTGGAAAAGTCCACGCCGCCCGAGATGCGGAGCCATCGTCCCAACGGCGACACGAGCGCGAGGCCACCGGCGTACACATTGTGGGAGAGCGGCTTGAAATTTCGGCTCACGGGCACCGAGATCACGTACCCTTTCACGGGATAAATACTAAGCGGAAGCCCTGCACGGCGAGCGAGCGGCGCCGTAGAGTTGCCCAGGGCAAACACAAACTCGTCTCCCTCAATGAGCGCGCCACGGCGCGTCTGGAGCGCGATCACACGGGTGCGGTTCGACAGCACTTCAATGATCTCGGCATTGAAGCGAAACATGACGCCTTCGCGCAGACACATCTTGTAGAGCGCCTGGCACATCTTGTGGACGTCGCCGCTCGAGCCGTACGCCGACAGGATGGCACCGGGTTCGTACACTTCGGCACGCAGAGCTGGCTCGAGTTCTTCGGCCGAGAGTTGATCCAGTGGCTGCAGCTCCATGCCCAGCTCCTCCAAGTGCATCCTGCGGTCCGAGGCCCAGACGTGGTCGAGCTCGCTGCCGTTGCGAAAGACCTCGATCGTGCCTTCGGCCGTCTCGTCCATCTCGAGCTCACCCTTCTTGGCATTCATTTGCAGTTCACGAAGCTTGATCATGCTGTAAAAGCCGAGCTCTCGGATCACGCGGCTGTTGGCGTCAGCCTTTTGCTTGTTCTTGGAGTTGCGGTAGAACTTCCAGCCCCATTTCCAAAAGGTCGGATCCCGCAGTGCACTAAACTCAATCTTCATGGGCTTGCCCATGCCGAGCCAGCCACGGCCCGACGACTTGCCAGCCGCCGCAGTGGTCGAGGCCGTAGGACGTGACCGCCTCACGAGCGGCTTGGTCTCACCGCCATGGGCATCAGCCGCCGGACCACCCGGCATCTCGACGGCACCACTGGCTTCAGACCGCGACGCGGCCTGCGACGCCGAGACTTCGAGGATCGTACGGGAGACGCCTCCACCCGCGACCGAGGCCTTGGCGCGCTTGAGGTTGCCCATGTCAGCCCACGACGAGTACATGGCCGGGTCGAGAAAGGCACCGTTGCAAAAGCTCGCCTGCGTGCCGACCGATGCTTCTTTCTCGACACACAGCACTTCATGGCCCAGCTTGGCGAGGTAGTAGCACGTCGTGAGCCCAATGATGCCGGCGCCGCACACAATCACGCGCTTGATTTCCACTGGCGGGCTGTTCTCCACGAGGTGCGCGCGCTTCGAGGCCGTGACGTTGGTGAGCGGCGGCAGCAGCTCGCCCTCCGTGCCGCTCGACGTCGACGCCGACCGCGCGGACGACACCGACCGCGTCGTCGCCTTGTTGACGGCGATAAGGTGTTCCCTCAGATGCGGCGGCAAGTCGTCCGGGGGCACGAGCATGGCCGCGGCCGGCCCGGACACGGGCGCACGCGCGGCATCCGACCCGAGCGTGTCGCTGCGCAAGGGCTTTTTCGTCGCTGTCGCCGAGGTCGCCATGGGCGGCTCCAGCGGTTCCACGACGCTATGGGTGCGCACGGCGGCGCCGAGCTGGCTGCTGACGCGTTTCTTCGAGTCGGCGGAGTAACTGGGCGGCTCCGAGTGTAGCGTAGCCGCAACGGGCGACGGCATCCCACGCAAGGATCCCATAGAGTGATACCGCTACGGACGGGGGATCAGCGACGGGACGAAGCCACGGGAGGAAGGAGAGGAAGAAGAGGCGACGCTTACGGCGTTCGCTGAATGTTTCTACGCTTTGATGGTGGCGAGTTCTCTTGTGTAATGAAGCATGGGGCTCCATGTAGGGGGGTACGCCAGCCTCTTCCCATGGTGCGCATTTCGTACTTTAGCGAGCACGGGAAAATCCTTTGCGACGTGTATAAAAGATTGGAGGGTGCTGTGAATTGCGACCACCCCACGACCAGACGGCAATCAACTTGAAGTTGGTATGCAAAGAAGTGGCGCGTCTGCCAAGTGACTGGGGTTGAGGGTAACGAGGCCTGTGAAAGATTATATACGTTTCAAGAAAAGAACACGCCGTCAAGAACGTAACCCAGGACAGAGAACACACGTCTCTGGTTCTCTCAGCCGGCGGCACAAAATTCTCACTCACGCTTTTCAGGCGCTGGGATCTTTCCTCTTCAGTTGCTGGGATCTTTCTTTCCAGTCGCTATAAATAGGATCTTTCCTATGTCACCACAACCTTGGAGCATGCCCATTTGGTGGAATTCCAGATCCCCAGAGTTAACAGCAAGAATAGCAATGGGCGAATCCGGTGCGATGGCGCTATGGCACGATGACGCACTCGCCGTCGATCAATCACTGCATACAAATCTCTCCATCACCACGTTTCCCCCATCCATTCGAAATTCCAGTTTTCGACATTTGCACACAGTGGGAATTTACCTGAACTGGTCACTCTTTCCCACTGGGAAAGAGCTGACCACGTTCGAAAGTTTTGGTGGCTGGCACGCAAATCAGTGCAGGGTACGAAGACCAATCATTAGTGGACCAACGCCAGGCTGCGAGAAACCAAGAGAGATTCCGCGACGGTTCAGCCACTACTGCCAAGACTCTTGGTGCAGGCAACCACCGTACAGTAGAAATTGAAGCTCCACACGTATTATATACGTTCACCAAAGGGTTACGTCAGTGTAACCACCAATGGGCCTGAGAAGAAATTGAGTCAATTGGCTTCGCGTCGTCGTTCTGGATTGGTGGATAGGAAATGGCTGGAACGTCTCTTGATTCTGCACTAGTATCTTGACTGACTGGTCAACGCCACATTGGTGGACAAACCTCTCTGTTTGACTCCAAGACGCCCATGCAACCCATACGAACCCCGTGCGTAACCCTTCTCGGTGGCCATTACGTTACGCCCTTACAGGATATTACAGGCCCGAATCGCAATGCTTGTTGATGAAATTTTCGACGCGACCACATCAACACCCACGTGCTGATCAGCGCGTGTAACCCATGTAGAGAACTTTTGATCAATGGCACAACCGCAGCTCTTGCTGAGCGTGTGCCGCGTGGCCAGTGGCCAGCCGGCCTTCCATTGCCGACAACCATGCGCTCAACATGAGACAGACAGACGCCAGCTGCGTCTGGACGTCCAGGGAGGAGAGGACTTTTCAAGAGGACTTTAGGAGATTAGAAATCGCAAGGTCCCACTCACAAGGAGTGCGAATAGGGCAGCTGCGCCGAGCAAAGCACCCTTCATTCTGTACAGAATCTGTATCAGGTTTCTCGCGTGTGGCGCAAGCGAAGCCATCCAAAAGGAGCCAGTGCAGACGATCCAGCGACTCATGGGAGTATCGAAACGACCTGAATTTAGTGACATTATGTATCCGTATGGCATTATTTAGCTCTTCAGTTGTCAGAGTGTTCTTCTATATGTTGTAAAAACAAGGGTTATTTAGGATCCATTGCGAAGGCTTCTCTTCGACTCGGTTTTGAACCAGCCAGTACGTACTGTAATATCCTGAACCCACACAAAACTGTATTACAGTTTGGCTCAGATCCCATTAATTTTTGGCTGATGTTAGAATCTGAGTCGAACGTGGAATCATATCTGATCCGCACCCAAAGCATGATCTTTTGAGGGAAAGGTCGCCATAGGAGATCTGGTGGAGATCAATGGCTCCTCCGCCAACTTCGGCGGCAGCATCAATGCGCCCCCACGGCGACACTACGAATGTGCTTGACAACACGGGTGCCGTGCGCAGCGACGAGCTGGAGAAGCTGCTGAACGCGTGGGGCGCGTCGGCCGCGATCCCGTACGACGCCGAGACCATGATCGACCAACTACTGGCCAACACGTGGGCCGCACCGCCACCCAAGCGTACGAGTCTGCGCACGAGTAACGCCACCACTGGCGGCATATGTGGGCATCCCATGCTGTCACCGTCGTCTTCAGCAGCGGCGGCTGGGTCGAGGACCGAGTCGTTCACACGACAAACCAAGTCGATGAATGATCTAGAGACCGTGCTGGCCGACTCGATCGAGCGACTGCTGCGCCACCGCCAAGCCATCTCGGACCGCATCGCGGCGCTGGAAAAGGACAACCTAAAAGTCACTGCCAAGTTCCAGGACGGACTCAAGAACCCCGAGCAGCTTCTCCAGGTGAGCCAATCTCTCTCATGCCGTCGAGGCACGCTGACTGAACGGCCTCTTGCTTTGAGATTAGCACATTTGTGTGCAGATGGAGGACCTCGAAGAGCGGTTCACCAAGGTGAGCTCCACGGCGGTCGTGATCGGCGACAAGCTCGCGACGCTCGACCAGGAGCGCACGCGGGTGCTCGACACGGACGAGATGATGGAGGCCCTGCTCGCGCTCAACGACCCCAATAGCAAACTCACGCGGTCCAATAATCGACTCTTCACGACGCTCCAGGACAAGCACCAGCTCCACGAGGCCGCACGCGTGGTCAAGAAGATGCTCGTGTTTTCGACCGAACTCTCGGCGCCGTCGATCGGCGTGGCCGTGAACGAGATCGAGCGGCTCAGCCAGACCATTGAGAACGACCTGCTGACCGAGTTTAGTGACGCCCAAGAGCGCGACCAGTTTAAGGTCATGCGTAAGTGCGCCGAGTCACTGATCGAGTACAACGACAAGGACAAGGTGAGCGACCGGTACGTGTGGAACATCATGAAAGACGCGCTCGCCAAGAGCCTCGAGTCGGCTCGGGCGGGCGACGCGTCGTCGCTGAATCCGATCCAGGACCTCGAGTCGCTCTACAGCAAGATTCGGAGCATTTGTCGCGATCAGTTTGTCGTCATTGGCCACGTGTTTCCAGCCGCGACCTGCACGTCGATCCGGGAGCTGCTGGTCGAGCGGCTCTTTAACGACCCGGCATTTGGGATCTTTTCGTATCTCGACGTGATGCTGAGTGCCAGGTCGCCTTCCTCGTCGTCCGTGTCGGCCAGCACAAACCCCGAGTACGTCCGCTTGCTGTGTGCTGCGTACGAACGCACGTGTGAGCTTGCTCAGCAGATCGAGATGCTCGAGATTCCATCGCCATCCTCGGCTGGAGGTGCGCAGGCTGCTCGTGTTGTGCCCGTCGCCAACGCTGCCATGTTCAGTCCGCTGGGAGAAGCGACTGAGCTCGCGGCCACGCCGATCGACACAGCGGCGCAGGTCGGCGACCGTGAGCGCATGCGTGCGTTTCTCGCACTGCAACTTCACTCGCTCTTTGGTAGCCACCGGCAACGGTACTTTAAAACCGAGCTCGATCTCGTGCAGTCGCAGTTGCGTGAGCTGTTTGCAGCCGTGAAGTTCCCGGCACCTGTGGTTCCAATCAAGCAAAAGACCAAAGCGGCCAAGGCTAGTGACAAGACCGGCGACAAAAACAATAGTACTAGTACCGGAGGGTCGTCGTCTTCACTGCCACCTCCGCCACTGCAGCCACCCAACACACCGTCGACAAATGGCCTCGCTTCATCCACGCCATCGTCATCAAGTCTCGAGAAGGAGATTGCCAGTGTCACCAGTGTGCCTCCGCCTGCCACGACCGTGGCGACGACCGAGTCGGCCGTGCTCGCGTTCTACGAGTCTCTGTTGGCGATCGCGCAAGACGACGACGTTGCGCTCCAGTACGCAGACCGCATGAAAGACGCCCTCGAGCGATGCGACATCATCCTTAAGGACAATGAGATGCGCGGTGAGCTCATCACCAAGCTCTTCTCATCTTTCATGGCGTCGTTCATGGAAGACTACCTTGCCGTGCGAGCTGAGCGATTCGTTAGGGGGAAGGACGACGTGACTGATCCGATTGTCTTGCTTGCCTGGCAGAAACTCTTGGCGTTGACCAAGGATTTGCTCCAGGAACCGTTCGCCTCGGCCAACTCGGCGACACAGTTCTTCTCCGTGCTTGATGTGCGTCGACACCCGCATAATAACTACTTCTGGTGGAGCTTACAGATAGGGAGAGATACTGTAGCACGTGCTCAAGCGAATCGAGTTTGTGGACGACCAGTTTGACACGGTCATCTCGCCCATGCTGGCCGACTGGCCGACGCAGCTCACGTACGTGCCAGCCGCTTGAACAAAATTAAGTAGAATGCACTAACCCTTCACGCCTACGTAGTATCTGCTACGAGAGCAAACGCAAGTGTTCAGAAAAGCTCGAGCGCGCGATCGCCACGGGTCTGCAGCAAGTCCTGACGGTCGTCGACAAGACGCTTGCGCAGATGCTCGCGACCACGCAAGACAAGAGCGACTTTATTGGCAGCGAGACTAACATGTCGCTCTCGTGCTCGCGAGCGTGCAAGAAATGCATTGACTTTTTGCAGCCGCTCGTCGCGCTCATTGCTCGCGTGCTGGTATTACTACTTCAGAGACCGATGTCTCTTCGTGGATAGATATATGGTGATGATATTGACGGGTCCCTGCCCTGGTTTCTTTGTAGCTGGCCGAGAACAGGGATCGATTCCTCATCGGACTGAGCTCGGTCTTCAAAGATCTCTACCTGCAGCACCTGCAAAAGTTCCGCTTCGATCCCGACGGAGCGTGTATGCTCCTGCGCGACGTGAACGCCTACCGCCAGATCTTTCGCGGCTACCGCCACGACGCGATTGACGCCATGTTCGACATCCTCCACGAGGTCGCCAACATTTTTGCTTTGCCACCCGAGAACGTGGGCAGCTTCATCCGCGACGGCAAGCTCGCGACCATGACGAGGCAGAGCCTTGTGGACATTCTCAAGCGCCGCTGGGACTACAAGACCCACGGCGACAAGCTCCAGCTGCAGCTCTAAGAAACCAGATCTCAAGTTGCATTGTGTTGTTTGTGGCGCATGGTCGTTGTCTGGCGTGCTTTTACTTGGGGCTTCTGCAGCAGCCCTCAATCAGTGGTCCTTCCTCTTGCCCAACTTCGAGAGTGCGATCAGTCTCCGAAAACTCCTTGCCTCGCACCTGGCGGTTCGCAAACCACGCAATATGGGCGACATTAGTGCCACCTCCGCAACAAAATGACGAACTTCTTGGTGAAAGGATGTGTGGAGATTGCTTCGTACGCTGGGAACGGGAGTGCGATTTGACTAATCGTTCAGCGGCTCGAAATTTCGTCCGGGGTCAACACTCGACTCGGAACATCTTGTTTGGTTGGCTTTGGGACGCACGCCTCTGTTTCAACAACGAAACAAGGTGTGTTTCTCTCGCACAAACGCGCGACCGAGCTTGGACTTCTTAAGCAACTGCGGGACCGAGTTGCCGGCGTGGTCTTCAATAAACGGGTCTGCTCCGGCTTCCAGCAGCAGCGCCAACACGGCTTTCGCGGCACCATCCAGACGGATCCCCTATTTAGACAAGAGCGCCACCATTGGTGTTTGTGCCTTGGCGTCTCGATGGTTCGAATTGGCGCCCAGCTCGAGCAAGAGGGGCAAACACGCCAGGCGCCGTTGTCGCACGGCGTAGTGTAGTCACCACGCTGCTTGCAGTCGATTGCGTGGGCATTGGCCCCCGCGTCCACCAGCAGTGGAGTGATCTCGTGCTCAAATGCGCCGCCATGGTCCGAACCAGAGACCTTGATACCCACGACCATGAGCGGCGTGCAACCTCCTTGGTCGCGCGCATCGACATCTGCGAATCCACCATAGATCAGCGATTGCGCGGTCTCACGAAAGCAATAGCTCGCCACGTCGTGAGGCACGAGCCGCACGGGCCCAAGCCTTGATTCGCGTCCGCGCCACGTTGCACTATGTCACCCACAAGGAATCTCGCTTGGTAGTACGTACACTGGACGAGAAGGTACCGACCGTCCAACCATGCGCCATGAACGAGCAGCACATTGAGCGTCTCTCTATTCCTCATATAGGGAACGACTTCCAGCGGAGTCCGTAAGTAGATCTCCAGATTCGGGTCGGCGCCATACGCGAGCAGTATACCGACCCAGCGGCTAGCCCCATTCGCCGCCGCACCTTCTACAAAATCCGACAGCAACTCGAGGCGCTCGTCATGGTCCATGACTTCACGGAAGAGTGGCGACTCGAAAAAGACTTCGAGAATGTCGATCGACGCGGTGCTGGTCTCACCGAGACAATTGCGGAACGCACACCGGGCGATCGCCCGCAGCGCCTCGCCCAGCAGATCGAGCTGCTCGCACCGAAGGAGCCAACGGACGACCTCCACGTGGCCACGAAGCTGATGATGATCGGTGAGAGCAAGTACTCGCCCCAACCGCAGTACCCTTCAGGCCGACATGGCTCCCTCAGGCGTTTCTCGCGATGCGCACCATTCCATCGCGCGATGGTGTCGCGTACCTCTCGGGACTCAAAGTGCTGCTTCACGGCGTTCAAGTCGCCGCTTTCCACAGCCGCCAGGAACGCATCTTCGTGGGCTTTGGTATCGAGCATCGCCTTGTTGGTTTGTGATTTTAGTGCTGATGGGGCTACCGCTACTGTTAGCAAAACGGTTCTTGGTTCTCGTCCCAGGCGGATTGTAGCGCCAACACGTCCTTCACGGGACCATCCAGACAGACCCCCTCTTGAGCCAAGAGCGCCACCATTGGCGTTTGTCCTTGGCGTCTCGATGGTTCGGATCGGCACCTCGCCTAAGGATGATGGACAAGCTGGTCTCGCACTGTCGTCGCACGGCGTAATGCAGCACACCACGCTGCTCGTAGTCGATTGCGTGGACATCCGCCCCCGCGTCCACCAGCACCGACGTGATCTCGTACTCGGATGCGGCGTTATTTTCCGGATCCAGATGCCACCCCGAGTCACCCGCGACCATGAGCGGCGTGCTGTCACAAAGATGGCGCGCATCGATATCGGCGAATCCTTCATAGATCAGCGATAGCACGGCGTCGCGAATGCAATAGATCGCCGCGTAGTGCAGCGCCGAGCCTTCCGTCACTACGGCAAGGGCGTCTGCACCTCGTCGCACCATGTCAGACACGAGGGATCTCCCTTCGCCGATAATGTTGTTAGCGAAGAGGTCCTTGCCCTCTAGCCATGCGCCGTTGGCGAGGAGCACATTGAGCTTCTCTATGTTGCCCATAAAGGAAACGGCTTCTAGCGGGGTGTTGCGCTCTCTCGATTCGGGTCCGCGCCGTACGCGAGGAGCACAATGACCCAGCGGGCAGCACAACGCGCCACCGCGTATATCAGTCAATCTGACAGCAACGCGAGGCGCTCGTCATGGCCCATGACTTCGTTGAACAGCGGTGACTCTTAAGAAAACATGGAGAATCTCGATCGACCCCGTGCTAATCTCACCGAGACAACGACGAAACCCGAACCACGCAATCGCTCGCAGCGTCTCGCCGAGCAGATGGAGCTGCTCGCGCTCAAAGAGCCAGCGGACGACCTCCACGTCTCCATGAGCGAGCACGTAGGCGCCCCAAAGGCAGTCTCGTCTATCCGGACCTGGCTCTCCGAGGCGTCCAGCGTGATGAGCGTCATTCCATCGCGCGACGGTGTCGCGGACTTCACGGGATTCAAAGTGCTGCTTCACGGTGTCCAAGTCGCCGCTTTCCACTGCCGCCAGAAACGCATCTTCGTGGAGATTGTGCGCGAACATCGCCTTGTTGGGGATTGCGATTGTGGTCGAAAAAGAAGTACGAGAACCTACCGACGTTGACGCGTTGGGACGGGAGACAGCAAAAGTCTCTTACGCTTGATGTTCGCAATCCATCGTCGTGAAGATGTTTCCAGGACCTCCATCATCAAGCATACTCTCGCACACGTCACATGTACACACGCCCAGAACGGAATTGCATCCAATCAGAAGTCTTTATATACATATTTAAACAAATCAAACTGTAGCACACTTGATTCGTTGATATGAACACGATTCATTGGCCAAAACGATTCTATATCTGTGACGTGTGCTGACTCCGGCTCCATTTCCTTGATGGGCATTGTATGCGAGCATGGTCCGTTGGTCTTGTGCTTGTGGTCGAGTACCATCCTTGATGGGCGGGATGGGAGACAGAGAAGGCCGCATGACAGGTTCTCGGATCTTGTCCAGACGGGTTGTGCTCCACACTTCAGAGCAAAATCCTCCACCCTCAGCCGTCCACGGCTTGAGGTGCATCCGGCGGCCACTAGCAGTAGACCCCAGTACAAGCAACTATATCACGTTGCGCCGTGTAAGGCTAAGGTTGAGTGAAGAGCGTTTTGGGGTTTAAAAGAACTCTGATTAAGTATGGATGAATACATGGACAGTTCCGCCCAGCCGCTCGGAGTCAACGCTCCATTACGTTTTTATAGTTCTTGTCTTTGGACGGCGCACGCGTCGTTGCGAGCGTCAACCAGTGATCAAGCTCGACGGAAAAGGCTTGTTTCTCTCGCATGAAGGCATAGCCCTTCTCGGTCTTGTCGAGCAACCGCGAGATAGAGTTGCCAGTGTGATCTTCAAGAAACGGATCTGCTCCGGCTTCCAGCAGCAGCGTCAGCACAGCCTTCACGGGACCATCCACGGTGATCCCCTCTTTGAGCCAAGAGCGCCACCATTGACGTTTGCTCTTTGGCGTCTCGATAGTTCGGATTGGCGCCTTGCTCGAGCAAGAGGGGCAAACACGCCACGCGTCGTTGGCGCAGGGCATAGTGGAGTACACTGCGCAGCTCGTAGTCAACTGCGTGGACATTGGCACCGGCGTCCACCAGCAGCGACGTGATCTCGTACTCGGATGTACCGTCATCATCCGAAACGTAGCCCTCGATACCCACGACCATGAGCGGTGTGCGGTCACAGTAATCACGTGCATCGATATCTGCGAATCCATCATAGATCAGCGATTGCACGATGTCGGAAAAACAGTAGCGCGCCGCGTGGTGGAGCACTGAGCCACCTCTCGCTAAGGCACGATTGGCGTCCGCGCCACGTCGCACCATTTCGCCCACGAGGAATTTGGCTCAGTCATATGTACGCTGGACGAGGAGGTTCCTGCTCTCCAGGTGTGCGCCGTTGGCGAGTAGCACATTGAGCGTCTCACTGTCCCCCATATACGGAACTGCTTCTAGCGGGTCTCAAAGTCACTCTCTCGATTCGGGTCCGCGCCATAAGCGAGCAGTACGCCGACCAAGTGGCTAGACCCACTCGCTGCCGCGGTTTTCAGTAAATCCGACAACAAATCAAGGCGCTCGTCATGGTCCATGACTTCGTGGAAGAGTGGCGACTCGAAAAAGACGTCGAGAATCTCGATCGATGCTGTGCTGGTCTCACGGAGATAATGTCGAAACCCGAACTGCGCGATCGCTCGTAGCATCTCGCCCAGCAGATTGAGCTGCTCGCGTCCAAAGAGCCAGCAGGCGATCTCCACGTGCCCATGAGTGAGCAAGTATGAGCCCCAATGGGAGTATTCTTCACCAGAACGTGGCTGCCCGAGGCGTCGTGCGCGATGTGCGGCATTCCATCGCGCGGCGGTGTCACGTCCTTCTTGCGACTCAAAGTGCTGCTTCACAGCGTCCAAGTCGCCGCTTTCCACAACCTCCACGAGCGCATCTTCGTGGCCATTGCGCGCGAGCATCGCCTTGTTTGGTTTTGCTATTGTGGTCGGAAAAGGATGTGAATACTCTCAATGCTGATGGGGCGGGACGGGGGGATAGTGAGAGGTCTCTGACTAGGGCAGAGAAGGTCTCTAATGGTCAGCATCAATTGTGCGGGTCTCTAACAATTCATTTCAACTATTAGAGACCTTCGCTCCCCGCCATCAGACCGCACGCAGCAAGGTGTCCCCTCCTCAGCTCTGCCCACGTCTTGAGCGTACGGCGGCTGCGATATGTCTTCAAGCATCCAAGTCGTTGATGTCTCGAATATTTGAATCACGTGTCTCCAGTCTTGTTCGGCAAACTGAAGTGGACGATGAGGCACTGTCTTTTGCCTTTGTGCATGGAGATTGGCTCCAGTGGCACCTTTAGAACGTCCTGCTTCACCGACCGCGACCAACATGAGTGTTGCGACTCCGTTTCGATTGCTGGCATCTACGTCCGCGTCTCCTTGCTCGATCAGCAGTCCCGCATTGTGCCGCAGTGCATTGCCTCTTGGCATGGCGGAGAGCTGATCCCATGACTAACAGCAGAAGAAGATATCCTCACGGCGAGGAGGCGAGACTGGATTCGGCTCATGTATTATATTCGGCTCTGCCGTGAAACGTTGCTTGCGAGCAAGGCGGGCAGCTCAACACTTCAGAAAGTTCACTGAATCTAGTGAAAGTGAAAGTGAGATGGGGATCCGCTCACACGTCACATACAGTCAGTTGTGGGGTGTTTTGCCAATCAAAAGGGAGATATGTTGACGTGAATCCTGAAGCAATCGTGGGTGAGTAGTTTCCGACTGGACAAACGAACCACTGGCCACCACTGAAGATTCGACCCCCCATGGCCACCACAGGGTTATCGGAGGACGCGCTCTTCGTGGCGGCGGCGTGGCGCGGCGACCTCGACGCCTTCAAACGCCACTTTGCGCGGCCCGTCGTGCTCGACAACGTCGCGTTCTGGAACGACGTGAACCGCAGGTCGCGACTGCGCCTCCCGATCGAACCGACACGGGCGCCGCCGCATCCGTGGTACTACGGCACGGCGCTGCACGACTTTTCCATCGACTTTAGCATCGTGCGGCGCGGCCACGTCGAGCTCTTCGAGTGGTTCTTTGCACGACCGCAGTTGGAGCTGCTGGGCGAGACGCTGCGATGGCTCGCGCGCGACATTTTACAGGCCTGTCTCGTGGCCGACTTCGCGCCGGCCTGTGAGATGGCCACGATCTTCTTCGAGTCGGCGCTGTTCACGGAAGAGATGAACGACGACGAGCGTCGTGCGTTGCTCAGCATGACGCTTCACACGGCGGCGGCGCGAGGGGACGCACGTTGGGTCGACGTGCTGCTCGCGTACGGCGCAGAGCCCAACAGCACGTGGAACGACGAGACGCCAATCCTCGCGGTCGCCAACAAGGGCACCACTGAGACGCTGGACGTTCTTCTGGCGCATGGTGCGTGGATCGACAGTGGCAGACTATTGATGCAGCGCGAGCTGGACCGAGATGACGGCCTCGTACGTGGTCTGCTGCGGCGCGGTGCCGATGCCAACGCAACGGCACTGACTCATGGGTCCACACCACTCCACCACGCGGCACACCACTCCCTGCGAAGTACCATGCAGCTATTTATTGAAGAAGGATTCGCGGACGTCGATGCGCGGGATGTCCACGGCCTGACGCCGTTGATGGTGGTCGCTGGTATGCGCTCTGACCATCACCGCCGACGAACGCTGCCACCGGCGGACGAGATCTCGCAGCTTCTATTGGACGCTGGGGCCGACCTCCACGTCGTCGACCACCACCACCGAGGAGTGTTGCATCACGTTGCACGCCACGCCGTCGGTGCCCGGAGCCTCAACTGTCTGCGGCTCTTTCTGGCACGAGGAGCCGACCCAAACCTTCAGGATGCCAATGGAGAAACGGCCATGGTCACGCTATTGAGCCAAGTGCGAGACGACGACATGTGGCGGTCTGTCGAGGACATGCTCCTGCTTCTGCTCCACGCAGGAGGCGATCCGTTCATCTGTGACTGCAGCGGACGGTCTGCCGTCCAGAGACTTCAAGGCTCCGCGCCAGGCCGTGCCTTCCTGCACGACAACTCGGCCTTGTTCTTGCACCGCCAAAGCTGCAATAGCGACGCAGCTCTTTAAGTGGCAGTATATCATATCCATACGTAACGTTACGCCACGTTCAGTCGCATGAAGTATACTACTGTACTACGTTGGTCACATCTGTACTATGTTGGCAACTGGGAGACTAGGGACTCCCTTGTCTCCCAGTTGCCAACATAGTACCCTACCCATGATGAGCCATCATAATGAGATGAAAGTCGGTGGCATTCTACGATTGGCCAAATATGAACACATCTGAGGTGTGTCATGGTGACGCTGTCATCTCATTTTTTGGACTGTCAGTCAGTTCAACTGACTCAGTTGTACACTGTAATCGTATCCAACGACTGTGAGAGCAGTTGACCCGGTGTGCAAGTATCAGACGATCGGGATCCGCATTCCTCTTCTTCCTCGCAACCACACTGGAGACTGTCATGGCGTCAGCTTCGTTGGACGCCACCCACCAAGCCGCGCTGATTGAGGCCGTGCAGTGCGGTGATCTGGACGCCGTGAAGCAACACTTTGCGCTGCCAGTCGTGCGCGAGAACGTCGCGGCTTGGAACAACCAGATGCGCGTCCAACGTATGGGCGGCCCGCCCCTACCCTGCCGCTCGCGACCACCATACTGGTTCCTCGACCCGGACGGGAAGAACGTGTTCACGGCAGGCATCATACCCGGTGGTCACGTAGAGATCTTCCGCTGGTTCTTTTCTCCTGAGCAGGTCGCTTTGATGGGCGAGACGCTGCGCACATGGGCCTTCTCCTTCGTCTCGGCATGCCTCGCCCCGCTCTCCGCGACTTCCGGCGAAATGGTCAACATCCTTTTCGAGTCATCGCTGTTTCAAAAGGTAATGAACGATAGGGATCGTGCTTCGTGCCTTCAGGTGGCACTGGACGAAGCCGCGCGACTCGGGTACGACCAATGGATCGGCATGTTGGTCGCGTACGGTGCGGATCCGAACCACATGTATAACTACGAGACACCACTGACCGCGATGGCTCGCGACGGGAACACTACGGCGCTCGGCTCGCTCGTCTCGCATGGCGCGTACCTGGATGACGAAGAGCTGCTCTCTACAGTCACGAACAACGCTCCCCACGATGCGGTGCGTGATTGGTTGCGGCACGGTGCCGACCCCCGTGGTGCATCCTCCAAGCACGGGTCCGTCCTCCACTATGTCGCGAGTCAGTATGCCCTCGAGAACGTACGATCTCTGATCGATGAAGGATGCGTGGACGTGGACGCACGTGATCAAGACGGGGCTACGCCACTGATGCGGGTCACTCAGAATCGATACGGGACACTGTCGCGGAAGCTCGAGGTCATGCATCTCCTGATCGACGCCGGCGCGGACCTCAACGCGGTGGATCAGACCCAATGCGGCGTTGTCCACTATGCTGTGCGAGGGTGGACCCTGGAGTGCGTGCAACTTGTGCTTGAGCGAGGCGCTGATCCAAACCAACGTGATGCCGATGGAACCACGCCGGTGCTCGCACTCGTGATGCACGCCAAGCAGTACTTTGGGTGGGCGCGCGTCAAGTCTCTACTCGACGTGCTGCTGTATGGAGGAGCCGATCCGTTCCTTTGTGACCACAACGGGATGTCGACCGTGGCGTTGCTGCAGACCACGGAGAACGGCCTTGCGTATGTGGCAGAGAACGCGACGTTTTTCTAACTTAGGAATTTGACAAGTCTCAAGTCCCAACATGCATTGAGACAGGCAACGTTTCAACCACCTTTCCTCTCAGTTCGCGTTGCTTGGAGAGAGAACGCTGACCTTTGTTTCTTCAACTCAACAGACTCAAAGGGATACGATATTGCAATTAATCGCTGATCAGACAGCAATTGAAGCTGGACTTTCACGCCGCCGTCCTTGGGAAATGTCTAAAGTGTGTTCTCACGGTTCGCTGTCGGCTTGGTCACAAGGGGTGAATACGACTGGATTCTCGTGCATGAAGGCGAGACCCGTCTCGGAGCGCTCCAGCAGCTGAGCCACACACCTACCGCGGTTATCAAGAACGAATGGATCCGCCCCAGCTTGAAGTAAGAGCGTCGCCAGTTCCTTGATGTTTCCGTGAACTTTGCAACGCGCTCGCATCAATAGTGTCGTGAGTGGTGTACGGCCGTGGTCATCTTGCAGGTTCGGATTCGCGCCGCGCTCGAGAAAGAGCCGCAGACAGTTGGGGTTCCACCCGCCCACGTCCTGACGGGAGGCATCTCTCTGCTTGTTGTTCACGACGTAGTGCAAAACGCCTCGGAGGTTGTTGTCGACGGCGTGGACATCGGCCCCAGCGTCTAGTAGCGGTTGGGCGATCGCTTGAGATGGTGGGGGCTCAAAGCGTTCGGACCTCACAGCCACGGCCACCATTAGCGGTGTGCGGCCGCGGTGATCACGCGCGCTTACGTCCAAAAATCCTTTTTCAACCAGCAATCGCGCGGTATAGTGGCGGCGATGTCTCGCTGCTTGGTGGAGTAGTGATCTCTGGTTCGGTTGCTGGGCTTTCGCGTCGGCACCACTTCGCAGCAAATCCTCAACGAGCACATCACCTAGACCCGTGATACGCAGCCGACAGCCTACTACACACGCGCCGTGAGCGAACAGCACCTCGAGCGTTTCCGCATTTCCGACGTAGCCGATCACGGGCTGCGGTGCCTCATAGTCCCTCACACACTTCGGATCCGCTCCATACGCGACGAGCATATCCAACAGTTTGCCGCGCCCATATTCTGTCGCGCCTGACATCACAGATCCCAGCAGACCGCGGTGCTCTTGCTCGTCCATGGTCTCGTTGAATAATGGCGATTCGAGAACGATCTCGAGCGTCTCTCGTGCAGTTGGGAGACCGTCAATGCTGATACACGAGTGCAAAAATCTCATGGTGAGTCCCCGCAGCGTGTCCTCAAATAGCTCTCGCTGTTCGCGCGCAAAGAACCAGCGCTCCGAAAACGCATTTACATCCCAATCTCGATCTTTTGCTTCCAATCACAAGACTCGATGTGGTATTGTGATCAATCATAGGCTTTCATTTAGCCCGGCATCGTTATTACTCGGGCACGCGCTTTGCGCAAGGGAAATCTCGAAGCGAACCATCAGAAATCACTCGCTTATTACATATAGGAACAGCAACTTATTGTGGACCTGTACACTACAGCTCCACTATAAGCTCGAAGCTCGCGCTCATCAACAAGCCCATCATGCGAATCCCGACGCTCGCGATGGACTTGGACCGCGAAGTCAGCACGGCCTTCACGTTCAACAAGTAGACGCACTTGCGCCCCGCGATCGTCACGGTCGCAGTGTTGAGCAGAAAGCGTCCCGCGAGCAGCGGCGCGGCGGTCTCGGCCTGGACGTCCTTCCGCGCGTAGTGGACGAGCCGGAAGACCGCGCAGAGCAACAGCAGCAGCAGCAGCGCGGATTGGTCGTGGAACGCAGTCGTGAAGTGGCGGTCGGCAGCAGCCACCGCGCGCGCGCCTAGAAGCCCAACGGTGGCGCTCCATTCGCCGTGAACGGACGAGGTTCGTTGACGTCGCCGACGCAGCACTAGCGGACGAATGGTGAACGGCTTGAGGTTACTCGTCGTCGCTCCGACGCCCGCGAGAGAGAGCGTCGCGCGGTCAAGTGGTCGAGGATGCTCTCGTAGACGATCGTGACCAGCGCCGACGGAGAGCTGTTTGCCTAGCCGAACATAAGA